>PVJO010002745.1:0-136863 GCA_004026905.1 Hystrix cristata | reverse complement strand
TTTTTTTTTTTTTTTTTTTTTTTTTTTTTTTTTTTTTTTTTTTTTTTTTTTTTTTTTTTTTTTTTTTTTTTTTTTTTTTTTTTTTTTTTTTTTTTTTTTTTTTTTTTTTTTTTTTTTTTTTTTTTTGGTGCTGGGGATCGAACTCAGGGCCTTGCGCTTGCAAGGCAAGCACTCTAACAACTGAGCTGAATCCCCAGCCCTCAGTCTTTTATTTTGCACTTTATTTTTAATTTGGATTTCTCGTATAGGACAGACCATGTGATATTTAAGCTTGTGTGTCTAATTTCACTTAACATTATGATCTCAAAGTGCATTCATTTTCCTACAAAAGACTCAAATTTATCTTTCTTTATGGCAGAGCAGTATTCCATTGTGTGTAAATGCTATTTTCTTTATCCATTCATCTGTTGACGAACATATAGTCTGCTTCCAATATTTAGCTATTATGAATTGTGCTGCTATAAATATGGGTATGCACATATCACTGTAGCATGATGTCTAACTCTCTTGCAAAGATACCTAGAAGGAGAATAGCTGGGTCAAATGGAATTTTTAGTTTTTTGAGAAATCTCAATACTGATTTCCATTGTGGTTGTACTAGTTTACTTTCCCATTAACAATGTAGAAGATTCCCCTTTGTTTGGTGCTTTGCCAGCATTTATTATTATCTGACTTATTGATAATAGCGATTCTTTCTGGAATTTTCATGTTGTTTTAATTTGCATTTCTCTAATGGCCAGAGATGATTGTGTTAAATCTGTGTATCAGTTTTGGAAGTGTTGCCGTTTTGACTATTATATTGGTCTTGTCTATCCAGGAACAGGGGCTATCTTTCTATTTTCTGCTGCCTTCTTCGATCTCATCATTAAGGGTACAATAGTTTTCATTGTAGAGCTCTTTCACTTCCTTTGTTAGATTAATTCCTAAGTATTTAATTTTCATTGGTTCTATTGCAAATGGTGTTGTTTTCCTAATTTCTTTCTCAGCGAACTCATTGTTGGTTACAGCGATGCTATTAATTTTTGTGTATTGATTTTGTATCCTGCTACATTGCTGAACTTGGTTATTTTCAGTCTTTTGGTAGAATACTTTGTGTCTTCTATGTACATCTGCAAGTAATGGTAATTTGACTTCTTCCTTTCCTATCCATATCCCTTTCACATTTTTCTCTTCTCTGATTGCTCTGGCTAATATTTTGAGGACCATGTTGAATAGGAATGGTAATAGTGGACATCCTTGTCTTTTTTCTGATTTTGGAGGGAAAGCTTCCAATTTTTCTCCATTTACTATTATGTTGGCAGTCACTTTGTTATAAATAACTTTTATCAGATTGAAATATGTCCTTCTATACATATTTTCTTCAGTGTTTTTATTATGAATGGCTACTAGATTTTGTCAAAGGCTTTTCCTGTATCCATTGAGATGACTGTGATTTTTTTTTTTCCCCTGGTGCTGGGGTTTGAACTCAGGGCCTTATGCTTGCAAGGCAAGTACTCTAACCACTGAGCTAAATCCCCAGCCCCTTGATTGTGATTTTTGTTCTTGTTTTTGTTTGCGATTTGTTTCATTTATTGATTTGCGTATGTTGAACTATCCTTGGATCCCTGGGATGAAGCCTACTTGGTCATGATGCATGGTCTTTTTGATGATTTGTTGCTTTCTGTTTGCCAATACCTTGTTGAGGATTTTTGTGTCTATGTTCATTAAAGAGATTGCCTATAGTTCTCTTATTTGGTTGGATCCTAGTCTGATTTTGGAGTCAAGAGTATTGCTAGCTTCCAGGAGTGAATTTGGCAGTACTCTTTCTCTTTCAATTTTTAAGACAGTTTGAGGAGAATTGGCATTAGATCTACACTGAAGTCTTCCAGGGCTTTTCTTAGTTCAAATTTTAAAATTCTACCTCAATTTCATTGCCTGTTATTGGATTATTTAGGGCATATCTATGTTCTTGATTCAATTTTGGTAATTCTTATGTATCTAGGAATTTATCCTTTTCTTCTGGATTCTTTTTATGGGAGTACAGACTTTAGCAGTCTCTGTTGTGATTACACCTTTTTATTGCTAATTGCATTGACATGGGTGTTTTTTTCTCTTTTTTGTCTTTTTGGTAAGATTGTATTTTTTTTTTAGTCTCAATTTCATTTCTGTTCTGATCTTTATAATTCCCTTCCTTTATAATTTTCATTTTCTTCTATGCTTTATAGGCTTTGTGGTCAGTTTGGAGAAAGCTCCATGTGCTGCTGAGAAGAATGTGTGTTTTGTGTGGAGTGGAACAGTCTGTAGTATCTATTAATTCCACTTGATTGAAGGTGTGGTGCAGCTCTGATATTTCTTTGTTGATATTTTTTCTAGTTTATCTATTTGTTCTCAGGTTCTCTAGTTTATCTATATTGTGTTCCCTCCTTATACTTGTGTTGAGGTTTAGCTGATTTTTAAGTCTAGTAGTGCTTGTGTGAAGCTGAGTCCCCTAGTGTTTGGTGCATATTGTTATCTCTTTTGTTTACTTCTTCCCTTAACCAATAAGTAGTGACCTTCTTTGCCTCTTCAGATCAGTTTTGACATGAAGTCCACTTTGTTTGAAAATAGGACAGCTGTCCTTCTTTGTTTTGGGGTTCCTGTCTCATGGAATATTGTTTTCCATCCTTTGATTTTTAATATATGAATTTCTTGGTGATTGAAATGTAGTTTTTGTATACAGAATACCATTGTGGTTTGTTTTTTTGGTCCAATCAGCCAATCCAAGTCTTTTGGGGAATTGAAACCTTTCATATTGAAAATATTACTGAATGGTATTGACTTATTCCTGTCCTTGCATTATTTTTGTTGTTGTTGTTGCTGCTGCTGCTGATTCCTATTTTTTTCCCTCTTCTGCTTAACTGCTCACCTGCTTCTTGTACTCATTCTGCTAGACTTTTGGCATTGTAGGTTTCATTGTCTCTTTCTAGAATATCCTTGACAATTTTTTATAGTGCTGGTTTGGTGGTCACAAATTTCTTAAGATGTTCTTTCTCATGGAAAGACCTTACTTCTCCATCAATTTTGAAAGATAAGTTTTATAGGATATATATCAGTCTGGGTTTGGAAGTTGTTTTCTTTTAGGGCTTGAAATGCTTCATTCCAAGGTCTCTGGGCTTTAAGGTTTGTGTTGAGAAGTCTGCTGAAGTTCTAATGAGTTTACCTTTGTGATTAATTACTTTTTCTAACACCTTTTAAGATTCTGTCCTTGTTGGACTTTGGGGATTTTTAAGTATGATGTGTTGTAGAGAAATTCTTCTTCATCATGGCTATTTTGGTTTCTGTATACTTTCATTATCTCTATATTAGATTCTTCCCTCATGCTTAGAACATTTTCTCCTATTATTTATATAAACATTTTTATGTCATTCATGCTGTCTTCTGATTTTTGAGTCATTCTAATTAATCTTAGATGCGTCTTCTTTCTGCCATGTAGTAGCTGTTGCCTCCGTTTTCAGTGTTCTCTTGTTGTTTTTGAGGGACACTTGAGTGTACAGTCATCAGCTTCAGCCCTGTCTCCTAGTTCAGACACTCCAGCCTCACATGCATCACTTTTACTGCACATACGTTCAGTAATTTTTTTATGTCATGGATTTCTGTTTGGTACCTTTTCATGGACTCTAATTCCTTGCTAAACTGGCCATTTTTGTTCTGTTTTGCTTAGCTAGCATTGTGTTAGTGTCTTCTGTAAGCCCACTGATCCCTTTGTTTATTAAATGCAGTGTCTTTTTAGTTATGTCATTTTTTATGTTTGAGTCCTCAGAGCACCTTATTAAGCTCTATTTTTGTCTTTTCTTTCATCATTTCATGTAATTCTACTGTTTGGCTTTTGGTTTCCTTCCTGTCAATACTCCATAGATCAGCTTTGGTGGAGTTGGGAGTTTTTGGAGGCATTTTTTTTTTTTTTACCTTGTTGTCTCATGTTTGTGTGTATGTTTCTGTATGTGTGTATGCACACATGCATGTACATACACTGAGCACATGTGTGCTGAAGGTTGCAGGTTATAGTGGAAATACTTTTTGCTGTTATATGGAGATATCCTTAGTGTCTGCTTTCCAGCAATACATTCTAGGTGTGACTCATGATAGACTTTTGCCTGTGTTTCAAGATCCAGCCACCTCTGTTAATTTGGGGAGGAGAGGGTGTTGCCCATCATAATGGGCCATCATCATGTTCTCCAGAAATGAGCTGCAGTATTGTTGATGACATTGACATACTAGATACTGGCATACAGTAAAAACTAACTAATACTAACAACTATGCCACCCTAGTAATAGCAATGAAATTAGCAACATTAAAAAGAGTCAAAGACAAAGGGGATATTGACATACCATATGTAACAATAAAAGCTTCTGCTGTACCAGCCATAAAAAAAATGATCTGTAGTTACAATGTAGACCCGAACATGAGCCACATATTGACATACAGTGAATATCTACCAAATGCATCACCACCAACAATATAAAAGAATTCAAGTGTAATGGCAAAAAGATTAATGAAGCCTGATGGTAACACTAATAAAAATGGGGCAGTTGGGGCAGGGAACAATGAAATAAGGAAATTTGAAAACTAAAAGAAGATAAGGAAGAGCAAAGTGAGATAAAGGATCCTATTAAAGAGTGAAATAAAGTTAATTGGATTAGATAAAAGTAACAGAAAAGAACAAACAAGAAAAAGAAAAAACAGCCAAAAAAAAAAAGAAAAAAGCCCAAAGCACTCACGAGCGTGTGCATGCGCACACACACACACACGCACGCACACACATGCAAAACTAATGAAGAAAAAGGAGAAAGGGGTCCGAAATAACTCCTTCATGTTTTTGAACATGTGGTTTCTTTCCAGGGTCTGTGGTAATGGAATTCACCAGATATGGGGGAGGGAGAGTGAATCACTAGTAAGACTTACTTTGTTTCTATCCTCACATTTTACTATGTGAATGCTGGAACCTGCCCTGCCTTGCCTGCTGGGCATAGTTGATCAAAGGTGCCCACCCTAACACTCTAATCGCTCCAGCTACTCCCAGGTTTTGTGTCCCTCTGTGTGCCCTAAATCTTGTTTTTCTCTGCTTAGGTTTGTAGTTTGTGAACTTGTAAGGTACTTCCCCTGCTCCAGGGGCTCCTCTGTTTGTGCACTCTGGGCTGCGGCGACTGCCCAAGCCGAGTTGTATGTTGACAGATGGGAAAGCGGATAGACCATTGTGGTATGTGCTGGATGTCGGTAGTAGGGCTAGGGTCAAGCAGTCAGCTGGACTTAATGCCAGCACTTTCAGACCCAGCCCCTTCTGAAAGTCCCACCACCAGCCCGTCTTCTCAGCTCAGAGGGTGGGACCTTCGTATCCTTCCCAGCTTGAGTTTAAACTTCTCAGAGGCTCTCTGTCTAGCTTGTTCCCTCTCTGCAATGGTCTTTTGTGGCCGTCTCCCCCATCATGGTGGTAGGTTGACACCCTCAACCCTGAAGTGCTGTTGCTCTGTAGTTGTTCTTTAGCTCAGTCTTAAACAATTGAGCCCTTCCCCAAATGGCTCCTGATTAAACCTCTCAAATATGATGGGTGTTAACTCTGACCCTCTGTGTAGAAGAAGTCACTTTGGGAGGAAAACCCATGCTGTATTTTAGTTCACAATACCTGCGGGCATTTCTTGGGGCCAGTGCTGCCGGCATGGTTTGTTGTTTCCCTTGGAGCTGCTGACTGTCTCCCTGTTCATGGGGCGGTAGAGGAGCTAGGTCTCCGTCCCTGGGAGCTGGGCGGGCTTAGCTTTCCAAACTGCTTCCTCCTTTTCTCTGTATTGTGCTCAGCTTCTCTAACTTTTCTGTAGTTTCTACTTTTCCTGTCAGCTCCCTGCTGATTCCTGGAGAGCTACATCTTTCTTTTTTCACCGAGTTGTCTAGGTCCTTGAAAGGGTGTATTTTGCTGCTGGTCTTTCCCACTTCTTGTCTCCAGATATGTTCTTGACTTCTGGCAGGATGAAAATAGTCTGATGGAAGCAAAGGAAGATTAGTCCCTTGTCCAAAGTAAGTAATTAGAATAGCACAATGACATCTCATGACAAAATTAAGATGCCAGTGAAATAGAGATGCCCTAAATTTGAATATAAACTCTTCACTACTATCACTTTCCTGGGGGAGAAGAATAAATTTAGGATTGAATTCTCTTACAAGTTAAAGTCCAAATGTGTTAAAATTCAAAGGAGTTCAAGCCCAAAATCAAATTCTCTGGGACCTTGCATATGTTAATTCAACCAATGTTTGTTAAAAACCTGTCCGTATACTCTTCTGAGTGTTGGAGTATTAGTGAATAAAACAGACCCCCTTCCACCCCTCCCACAAATCCTGCCCATCTCAAGCCAACATTCTGGAGACATTCTGTGTACAGATTTACTTGTATTGCTGTGGGAGGGTGTAGCTGCTGCGGCCCCTTCTGAGTGATTCCTTGGACGTCTGCATGATTGAAAGGCTCATGGTACATGCTTCTGGGCTGTGGCTAGAACATTTTTAGGAGCAGTTATTAATTCTTTAATATTATCTGTACCTTCCTTGTCTCTCTGGTCACAAACTTCTGTGGTTTGAGTGTGTGCTCCACAAGATCATATGCTGGAAGCAAGGTCCCCAACCTCTAGTGGTGTAAGGTGGTAATCTTGTGTGTATGTGGGGTAAATTAGGTCATTGTGTCCTCACCCTCAGAAGAGATTTATGTGATTTTCAAGGTACCCCAGTTAGATTCCCCTAAGTGCATGTTGTTTTGAAGAATCAGCCTGGTCCCTAAGTCTGTCTGGCTTCCTGTCTGGCCACGTGATTTCTCCTTCTTGCACATGTCACTGACCCTGTCTTAAATTCAGTGCCTCAGGTAAATTAGCTGCTTCACCTCCTCCTGGTCCCGGGCCTGAGGGGCCGTTCATGTCCAAGAGGCAACAGCAACAGGACAATGTTGGCCTTTGTGAGCTCGTACTGCGGATGCTTCCTAAATGTACAAGATCCATTAAGTCACTTGTGGGAGGAGTGAGTAAAAGGACAGAAAAATGGCAGGAATATTAAATTAATTCAGCTTCCTCCTTATAGAAGGAATAAACTGAAGAGGATAAAAGCACTACTGTGTACGGGTATATATACTTCCAGTTATTAGCTGTCTGAGAAGAAATTTCAAAACATAAATTAAGGGTTCAAATGTAAGGAAAAGTTATTCCTGGTTAGAGCAAGGATGTAGGTTCAGCTGGTGCTGACATCCACCAATATTACTGACCTGGTTAGTTGTTTTCTGAAAGGCCTCTGCTCCTGTGGGTGGTGTGTAGGCCAGACGCATTGGCATCACTAGGGGATGGATAGAAATCATGGAATTACCACCCCCCGCCCCGTGAATTAATCTGCTGTTTTTTTTAAATAAGAAGTTCAGTATATTTGTGTGCATGTTAAAGTCAAAGAAGCACAAAGTTTTAGAATAAAAAAGCATATGGTTTAAAATTTGTATTTATTTTCTAAATTATTTAAAGTATACCTCTGATGCTACTTCCACAGCCTTCCATTTAAGTGTCTGGCTTGCTCCTGTTCAGATGGCTTCATGGAACATCATTGTGCTTTTAGGAAATTCAGAACTAGATATCCTTGTTCTTGGTTCCTAGGTGTAAGGCATAGCTTACTAAATTTAGTGCCTAAGGATGTCATTGAGTTTGTTGAAAGGCAGGCCACAGGAGCTGTTGAAGAATTTAAGTCTGAGTTGTGAAAAACAATGAGGCCTATAAGAGATCTATTCACTAGCTTGAATGGTTTTAACATGAAGTAGGTGCTTATGAATAATATTTTTAAATTACACCTACTGATGACTTATTTGTTCAGTTGCTTTAGTTTTTCTTTTGTTGCTTTAGTTTTGAATTTAAAATAAAATAAAATTTTTAGCTTAGATAGTGTACTAACGTTGTCTTTATTTAGATAAAGCAAGTTGAAAATCAAATAATATTTTGAGTTTCAAGGCCTAGAGGACTGAATTACCGTTGTGGTTTGTGAATTCTTAAAAACACTTAAGAAAATATGATTTTATAATTCAGAAGCTGTAAGTTATTACTGCTTATTATATATCTTAAAAGACTGGCACTCGTACATTGACACAAATAAGAATAAAATTAAGTTCTATATGGCTGTAAAGTAAGAAATCTAGTTTTTATGTTAGATTTTTGGAAACAAATTCTGCATTTCATAATTATGTGGTCTAGCATATTTAACCAAATTAAGTTCAAATTATAGGGCTAAACATAATGGGTAATAAGACATAGGGGGCGTTGACTGATACATAAACTTTTACTGAATTTATAGTTGAGTTAAATAAGGCATAACTGTGCATAACCTGATATAACCAGCTAACCACAGATTTGGCCCTATCTTACAATTTGTTTAAGAGATTGTTTTCTCACTTGTAAATGGAAACAGCCAAATTGGATCTATAAAATTTCTTCCAGGATCAATATGGCAGTGAGAATGAATTCAATTATGATAATTATTTTCATTAACATGATAAAGATTCAACTTTTCTTTTGTGTCTGTTCACTGTAAGGGCTAAAATTTTATCTTTGGGAAATAAATAATTTTTAAAGCTAAGGTTTAGAATGTAATCTATATTCTTATTACCTATATTATTTTTTCACAGGCGTCAAAATTACACCTCATTGATTATCCTCATAGTTGTTGAATATTTCTTTTCGCACATACTTAGTGGTTTTTAACAGTATAAATCATTATGGGAATCCATATTTTGGTAAGCTTTTTATTCATAGAGGAGTTACCCTATTGCATTCCTAAATATTATTAAGTGGGGAATTTGTTTCCTCTTGTCCACAGTGTTTTCAAAGATCTTTTTTCCCAGATGATTCTCTTAAAAAGAAAACCTGATTGTTTTACTTTGTTCTGGTAGGTAGTGTTATGAAAGAGTTTGAGAAATTATCCCTTTGAGCAAGGATGATCTGCTCCAGATATTTCTCTTTCTAAAGTTTTGCTTTTGCTTTGGTAAAAGTGTTTCCAAGACAGTGACTTCAAGGTTTTTGTTTTTTTTTAAATACTACATCTACAGTATAAGTTAAGATATAAATATACACTAATATAATTAAGACTTGGTTTAATGCGTTTGGTGAGACTAAGTTGAAGAACATATGCCTCGCTCACAGTTGATGGAAAGCTTAGCTACCCTTTTCTCTTTTTGTTTTTGTTTTTGTGTTTGTTTTTTGTTTTTTGAGACCGTCTTGCTGTACACCTCAGGCTGGGCTTGAGCTCACCGTGGCTGGCCTCAGGCTTGCTGTGATCCCCCTGCCTCAGCCTCCTGAATGCTGCGATTACAGACATGTGTCACCACACTGGGCAGTATCCTGGTCTTAAGTCAAGAGACCCAACTTTTAAAAAACTGCTGCCGGAAGACAGTCACCTCTTTCCTGACCGTAGCTTTATCTTTACTATGGGGAATTTGCAGGCATTGTCTATCTTTACTGGTGAAGTTGCTCTTCTAATTAAAGGAACTGATAACTGCAAAGACTTTTTGGTATCCAAATCTTGTATCACTAATTCCTTACCCTTACCTATAAAGGTAGAAAATACTTCAGTACACTTAGGTTATATCAAAACTCTCCTTAAATATTTTTTTCAAGTAGCTTTGCTCACCAATTTGGAATTTATTTCTGTGAATTAAGAAAGTCATAAACTAAGTGTTTACTAAAATGCCTTGTGAAAGTTGAATGGTTTATGGGTTTACTTTCCTGTTACTCTTCATAAGCCAGGTACTTAGAACCCTAAAACATTCATCCTTAATATCAGTGGAGTTTTACAACCTTTGGAAATGTTTTTATACTACGTTGACATGGAAAAATTCTTTCAGACTGTGCTGAACAAAATGCACAAGCTTTAAAAGCAAAACTCAGATCATATATCTATTATATGCATATACATATATATATGTGTATGTGTGTGTGTATAAAAGAATCCTGATCCTTTTTCCTCACTTCACAATTTGATAAAATATGTCAAGGGCCTTAAAAAATTATATCCTTGGACTCAAGAATACTTTTATTTTTAGGAAGATTTCCCAAGGAAGGTGATCAAAAGTCAAAGATTGCAAAGATCCAAAGATAGCAAAGATTTTTGTTGGCAATAACTGTTGAAAACAACTCCTAGAGTTATTTATAAAACCAGAAACAACTTAAATATTGAATAGCATGGGACAAGTGGTATAATTTATACTATTATATATTTTTAAAATAACCTGGAATTATTTGACATATGAATCATTTACTTTGTTCATTTTATGTCAGGTTTAAACAAGAATATCCTTTATGTACTTTAGAAGAGAAAGCTTCGGTAGTAAAAATTCCATTAACTGTATTTAATAGACCTGGATATGATTGTGCTAAATGTTTATGTTTGTTATGATTTTTATTCAGATTTGCTTATATCAGAATCTCTTTAATGAGTTTTGGCCTTCATGGAAGCAGAAAGGTGTGCCTACACACTTACTGCTTTTGAAATTATACCCCAGGCACATGAGTCTGAAGATGAATAAATGTGCTTCAGATTTAAACATTAGTTTAAATGCATTTTATACCAGAGGATTAAAGCATTTACACAGATCCTCACTAATAAACCATTGACTTCAGTGGTTCCTTTTAACTAAAGTCACCTGGTGAAGAGTTGGCTAATTTATACTTTCCATCAGTATTAATCATGCAGCCCTTCAGAATTTGTGAGTGTACGTGCATGGGTGTGCGTGTGTGCATGACACACATGCTGTTCAGATGAACTCCTTTTTTTACCCCATTAAAGGCTGGTTTTAGGCTGCAGGGCCAGAAATACACCAAGTATTCTTAGTGAAGATACCGATTCTTTCAGTTTTTCCATAGTTCTGATTCTGGGGCTTTTATTCAGGTCATTAAGGTTCGAATACAGAGAAAAGATTGCAAAATGGAAAAATGAGATTTACTCTTAATTTAAAAACATATAGGTCACACACACAGTATCATTTTTCCCCTTATGGATTGTTATGGTTTGTGTCTAGCTGTCCCCCTGAAGACTCATGTGGTCATAGGTGGGGCGTTTTCAGAGGTGGCTGCATCTACAGTGTGCGATTGCTAAATTAGTCCACTGATTGGGTTGGCATAGTTCTGCTGGGATCATGGATGTGATACTAGGATTAAGAGTGAGAGTGCTGCCCACCCTAAGGGCAGATAGCCTGGGTAGTATCTAAGGGACAGAAAGAGGCTTATCTGTCCTTTAGCTTGCCTTGCTGCCTTCTGCCTGTCTGCCGTGCCACCCTGCTTTGGATCCAGCTAATTGTGGACTGAAACCTCTACGAACTGTGAGCTGAATAAACCTTCCCCCCCCTTAACTTTGGGTGTTGGGTATTTTGTCTCAGCAGTGAGAGAAAAGAACAAAAGACATGGATCCTTTGTTAAAACAGTATTGTGACATTTGAATGATATTCAAGTAAACGTATATCTATATGACTTGTAATTCTACCTTGAACATTTTCTTTCTTTAAGCATATAAATTTAATTAAAAACATAATGAAAATTTACTTGCAAAAATCTTTGGATTTGAAAGCTTCTACAGATTTTCTTAAAGTTTTCTTTTAAATGCTTGAATCAATAGTTTGCGGTGTACTTATATGTATTAGTCAACTTTCCTATTGCTGGGACAAATTCCTGAACATCTGCAATTTAAATGAGGAGAGGTTTACTTTGGCTCACAGTTTTAGTGGGTGTAGTCTGTGGTCAACTGGCTGTCGGACAGAAACTGCATGGTGAAAGGATCCGTCAGAGGAAGACTGCTCACATCGTGGCAGCAGGAAACAGAGAAAGAGAGGAAGAGCTGGGGATAAGAATACACCCTTCCAGGTCATGCCCAAGTGACCCACCTCTTCTGAATAGGTCCCACCTCAGTGGGATTCAGTTAGGAACTCACAACGCATTAATCCACTGATGAGTACCACCTCCTTGATCCAGTCACTTTCCAAATGTCCTACCTCTGAACTCACGGTGCTTTGGGGAGACATTTGAGATCTAAATGATAACACACAGCATTATGTAACTATCAGCAAAATCTAATTTTGGAATGTTTCATTTCCTCCAAAGAACCAGCATCCCATTTAACAACCCTGTCTACTCCCTTACCCTTTACCTTTTACCAACCTTACTTAGTAATCTATTTTTTGTCTCTGTAGATTTGCCTGTTCTGGACATTTCATGCAAATATTATAGTCTTTTATGGCTGGGCTTCTTTAGCATAATATTTTCAAGTTGTAATACTGTATCTTTATTGTACCATGAATCAATATTGCATTCCTTTTTTGCCCCAGAATATTCTGTTGTGTATGTATAATATATAAACAACAGAATATATATGTGTACCTAAATTTTGTCATCTATTCACCACTTGGTAGATATGTGGGACTTTTTTCTACATTTTGACTATTATAAAAAATGTTTCTTAAATTTTAATAATAAACTGTAAAAAAAAAAAAGTTTCTATTAAGAATCGTGCCGGGGTTGGATAGTTAGCTCAGTGGTAGAGTGCTTGCCTAGTAAGCTCAAGGCCCTGAGTTCGATCCCCAGCATCCTCCTGAAAAAAGAATCATGTATATTTGTAAGTTTTTGTGTGAACATACGTTTTCATTTTTCTTTGGTAGATACTTAGGACTAGAATTGCTGGGGCTTAGGATAATTTAGACTTCTTGGGCTGCCATACCAGTATATCTTAGATTGAGCAATTTAAAGGAAATTTATTTTCTAGAGGCTGGAAAGTCCAAGATCAAATTTCTATCACAGTTTGCTCCCCACCCGCCCACCCCAACCCCAGCGCTTGAGCTTGAACCCAGGGGTCGGATGCAAGTGCTCTACCACTGAGATACGTCCCGGTGCTTTTGGCAATTTTATTTTGAGGCAAGACCTGGCTAAAATGCCCAGGCTATCCTCAAACTTGAGATGTTCTTGCCTCAGCTTCCTGAGAGATGGGATTGTAGGTATGCAACACAATGCCTGGCTAGAGTTTGCTTTCCTGTGAGAGCTCTCTTTCTACCTTGTAAGCAGCTGCCGTCTTGCTGTGCCCAACATGGGGGTCAGGGAACAAGAGTTCTGATGTCCCTCTTCATAAGGGCACCAGTTCTCATTAACTGTAATCACCTCTTAGGGATCCTTTCAGTACTATTGTCACATGTGACATGGTTGGGTCTTAATGTATGTCTTTTGAGGAGACACAGTTCAGTATATAGCATATGATAACTTTGTCTGTTTAACATTTTGAGCAACTCCCAACTTTTAAGTATCAATTTTTTCCTCTTCAATTGGAAATGGCATATGTATAAGATAGGAATGAAAATGGGAAAGAGAAATGCTATTTCCCTAGATGTTCCTTGATCTCATTTGCTAGGCCTGCATGGTTTCCCTTGTAATCATTCTTCTGTGACACAGTAGGGGCCCTTCTGAGAAGGAAAAGGATACTATTATGAAATGTACAGAAACAACAAACATAAGTTGGGGCTATTTTAGGCAAATTAGGATGAATGATCTCTCTGTCAATCAATAAAAAGGAAGACTTACTGCTGGGTTTAGCTTCTTTTTCTCTTTTGACATAAGGTCCCTGGTGGTTGTGAAGTCAATCACAGGAACTGTTGTAGTGTCTCCACCTTCCATTCTGTCCCAATCCCTTAAAAGATATTTTTGAAAGGGAATGGTAGATTGGCTAACGATGTCGATGTCTTAATTGCCTACTCATTTAACTGTTGCGGGTTCTAAATGTGAAAAGAAAGTGATTGAAATTAGTCAAAGGGTGACCAATTCCTTTTTCAAATATTTGTTGAGTTAAACATTTTATGTCTTCCAGGGAACAACAAATCATTTCACCTTCAAAACTTCTTAGACTAAAAAACTTTCAACCGTGCTGCAAAAGTTAGGAGATGGACAGTTTTTCCTTCCCTCTCATTTGAAATGATTTGAAGAGGAAATAAAATGGCAGAGGTTTAAGGGGAATATTCAGGATGAATGATGATAATTTAGATGATAAGACAGAAGATGATTTACATTCCTTATTTACCAGTGATAAAAATGGAAACACATGTGCATACAACCAAACATCACCATCTATACAAAACTCTTCAACTAGTCACGTGAATTGGAGTTCTGCCAACCCAGATGACATGGTGGCTGATTATGAAATGGACCCTGCTGTAGACAGTGATGAAAGTATTTCTTTAAGCCCTCAGTGTGTTGATGTACCAGATCACCAAAAGTCTTCAAGTGATTTCACTGGTCAGCAGATACTAGATGTGCATAAAGATCCCACATGTCAGTCTTCTGCACTTGTAAATACAGAGGAGCCTGAGTATCTGCATAGTAATTGTCATCCTCTAGAAGCAGCTCAGAACCAGGACGCTGAGCCATCTCTGCCTTTTGTGTGGAAGCCTAACGAGGATTTGAACTGCATAGACTACCCTGCTGCCTTGGAGTTAAACCAAACATTTGACCTGAAAGTGGACAATGTTAACTGCACCTTTATAACACAGCATGTCTTTGAAAAGAGTCAGTCTTCACATACCCCTGGAGAGCTGCAGCCAACCAGTGTGCGAAGTGGAAATACACCTTCTTTATCCTGTTCCACTTGGAACTCATCTGATTCTGAAAAGATGCATGTGAGAGAAATTAGTTATAATAGAGAGAGCTTTGGAAATCCTCAAGTCACAGCACTAGAGGCTCACAATGCAACTTACACAGCATTTTCTGATGATGTGATGCATACTGATGTACTAGATATTGGAAATCAATGTCAGTGTTCTCCAGGAAAGGTCACCAGTGAGTACACAGATGGGTCACAGCAAAGGCTAGTTGGAGAAAAAGAGATACAAGCTGTAATACCAGTTTCTGATGGCGTGGAAGTCCCCAGTGGGTCTGTATTACAAGAGTTCTGTTGTTTATCTAAAGATGAACCAAATAATGAAACACATTCACAAAGCTCATATGGTCAAAAGGAAATAGGCCAAAATCTAAGAGAGACAGTGTCTAATTGTCTTATTGATGATGAATGCCCTTTAGTGGTGCCAGCTTTGGAAAAAAGTAAAGGCAAAGTGCTGGATTCAGAGCATAAAGTCACTGTGACTGAAGATCCGAAAGCTGCTTCTAATGAGATGAGTTTGGGAACCCAAAATAGTGCTGTAGAACTGACACAAAGCTGCTCGCCAGGACAAAAGACTGTTTCATTATTTGAAATGTCTTGGGGTGCAAATGAAATGGCCATTAGCACCAATAACACAGCTTGCATGTCAACACCAATCATACAACCCACAGATGTCAGCTTTACTTTTTCACCGATAGAATCAACAGGGAACTGCAATAAAGTGGAGAAGAGTAATCGAGAGCCTAAAAATTTACCCAATTTGAAGGGGACACCTATGAGCTTATCTAAGCCTAATCTAGGAAAATCAGCAACTAAAACAAATACTCCTGTAGGCAGCAAGTTTAGAAAAACTGAAATTATAAGTTACCCAAGACCAAACTTCAAGAATGTCAAAGCGAAAGTTATGTCTCGGCCAGTGTTGCAGCCCAAAGACCCCGCTCTGTCTAAGGCCACACCTAAACCTCAGTTGACAAGTGCCTCCTCGTCACCCTCAGCAGTGTCTTCCTCCAGACAGTTGACAGTTTTGAGCAAAACGCCAAGATCTGACTTGAATGCAGACACAAAAGCAGAAATCTTAATTAACAAGACACATAAGCAGCAGTTCCATAAACTCATTACCAGCCAGGCTGTGCATGTTACAACTCATTCTAAAAATGCTTCACACAAGGTTCCGAGAACAACATCTGCCATGAAATCGAATCAGGAAGATGTTGACAAGACAAGTTCTTCTAATTCAGCATGTGAGACTGGGTCCGTTGCTGCATTTTTTCAGAAGATCAAAGGCATACTCCCTGTTAAAATGGAAAGTACAGAATGTTTGGGGATGACGTGCGCTTCTAACATCGATAGGATCCAGCCTGAGAAGAAGGGTGAAAAAGAAAATGAGATACCTATGGAGAGACCAGAGCTGCAAAAGGAAGTTCTGAATGAGACCTTTGAATATGGTTCTCTGTTTTTGGTAAGTGAAACTTTTTGTATGCTTCAGGGAGTGGTAGAGAAAACTGAGAGGTGTTGCAATTAGTTGTCCATTAATAGCCAATAATATTGCAGAACTATGTGACCAAATTTGCTTTCAGGTGTTAATACTTTTTCTTGTTAGTCAATACAGATCAGAATCTTAATAGGCCACAAAAATATAAAAATCTGCATTTTGGAAAAAATCCTCAATTCAGGATTTTGTATTGAGTGTCAGTGTTCCTTTTGGTAATGCTTTAAAATAACTAGTTAATATTTTTATGTAACCAGTTATTGGAAGTTAATAACCTGATATAATCAGGCTATATTTTATTTTTCTGAAAAAAGTGTTTATAAACTTTCAAATGTATTGGTTCACATTTAAGAAGTGGCTAGGGAGTGCTGGTAAATATATCAACATAAAAATAACTCTTGGTCCCATGCTATTGGGGAGGTAGAGCTGGGACATGGAGCCCTTTCCTGTGAGCAGGAATAGTCTTAATTTTACCCCTGACCAGCTCATGGGACTTTGGGCAAGTCATTTTTCCAGACCCAAAGGTGAAAATATTGGACTATGGGATGTCTAAGGTTTCTTGAAGTCCTAACGTATTCATTTTTATTCCATTTTATTTGTTTTTAGTGTAAAAGTGTAAAAGTTTCCAGTAGCACCTGTCAAATACTTATGGGGACTAGACAAAGTCATTTGAAGAATAAAAATATACTTTTCCTTAAACATGCATGTATTTTTTGCATTAGCATTGAAGAAATTAGTTTTCTGAGTTTTAAAAACATTTGGCGGGGTTGTGTACTTGTCTGTAGCTCTATTTTTGGCAGTGGACCGGTGCCCAGCCCAGGCAGGCTGTCCTTGGGTGCCTGTCCTCCAGCCCAGGGATGGAGCTGGGTGTAGGGCACAGAAGATACGACACAGACGTCCTGCCTCTTGGAGGGCCTGGGTGTAAGAAGAGGAATTGATTGTGTTGCAGGAGGGGAGAGAGTGATGGCAATGGGAAGAATGATCGAGGAAGACCTCCTGGGGTGGAGAGACATGTAGTCACTTTCCAGAACTTACAGAGCATGTATTATGGCTAGAGAGAGTACTAAAATATCTATCTATATAGCTCTATCTATCTGTCTATCTATCTATGAAAAAATGCTCTGATTTAGGGGTCTCCAGAGTAGTGGGTATTATGGGAGCTGGGACTGCAGAACCATGAACAGTGAGGAATAAGCTGAAGAGGATGGTAGGGCCTACCACAGCCAAAAGGGCTTCACGTGCCTTACAAAGAGTGATTTTATCCGGATGGCAGAGGGAAGCTTCTGGCCCTATTTGAACTTCAGAGGGATTGCCATGGCAGGAGAGTAGAAAATGAGAATGGAGAGATCCTGAAGATACAGTTTGAGTAACCCTGCTGAGAAATGATGCTGGTTTATACTAAGGAAAAGAGAGGTGTAAGAGGTCAGAGAAGCAGCGGTTGGAAATAGCTTTCATTGCTTAAGGTGCATGCTTGGGTGTATTGGGGTGAATATGAGAAGTAAACTCTGAGATGGATAAGTAAAGTAAGTTTAACTTTTGGTGGGTCGGTGCTGGGGATCGAACCCAGGGTCTTGAACTTGCTAGGCAAATGCTCTACCACTGAGCTAAATCCCCAACCCCAGTAACTTTAATTTTAGAAGCTACTTCATAGTCCTCTGTATAACATGGTATGATAGGATGCAGTTTTTTTGTTTTGTTTTGTTTTGGTGCTGGGGATCGAACTCAGGGCCTTGCACTTGCTAGGCAAGCACTGTAACTAACCACTGAGCTAAGTCCTCAGTCCCAATATGGTATGATAGAATATCAACCTCATAGCATTTTTCAGGAGGTACTAGGGATTGAACCCACAGCTTTCACACTGAGCTAGAACCCTAGTTCTTTCTTTATTTTTTGTTTTGAAACAGGGTCTTGCTAGGTCATCAGGTTACCTATGTAGGGTTTGAACTTGCATCCTCATCTTCCTGCCTCAGTCTTCCAGAGTTTATAGTCATGTACCACCATACCTGGCATCAATAGCATAGGATTATTATGAGGATTAAATGACTTGATAGATGTATATAGAATTTAGAATGGTGTTTTGCATGATGTAAAGACTCTATATTAGTCAACACCAGCAATAATAGCATTATTATTGTCATTATTAAGTAGGAAGCACCTGAAGGATCTGAGTGGGGAGGTGCAGACAGAAGTTACGGATGAGGGAAGAGAGAGTGTTGGCTTTGACATGTGGGTTTTGGATGCAACAGCATATAGGTGGCAGTTCCAACAATGGACAAGATCATGTAGGAAGAGTACAGGTTGAGGAAAGAACAGGACCAAGTCTGAGGCCTGGTGAAACAAGCACTTAGAGATCTGGAAGGACAGGATCCAGAGGAGCAGTGGGCAGACGGCTAGGAGGAAAGCCAGGAAAGAGCTTTGCTGGGTACCGGATGCTAGAGGGTCCTTGCGGGCAGGACTCAACGCTGGCTTGAATTCAGCTTGTGACACAGACCAACCTTGAGAACAATCTCACTAATGTGTGCAAAGGCGGAACACAATGAACTGAAGAACCAGCTGCGAGGAGCTTTAATTGCTTTAAAATATGAAAATTAAATATTTATCTGGCATATACACATAGCTAACACCACAAAGAGAACCCTTACAGGGAAAGGATTATCTGGACTGAAAATGTGAACTGTTTTCTTCATAGGATTCTGCTTCAAAAACTGCCACCCCCTCGGGTAGGAACATATCCAAGCCTGATTCGTGCAGTTCGCGGAAGACACCAGGTCCAAAAGCCAAAGTGGGGCCTATTGTTTCCTGTCTGAGGCGGAACAGCGAAAGCAGAAACCTCAGTACTGATCGAGCCTTGTCTCCTCAGAGGATCAGGCGGGTGTCCAGCTCTGGTAAGAGTAAGAGAGTTCAAGTATGCTCCTGGCACTTTATGAATTATTTATAAAATTAGACGTCAGAAAGCAGAAGGACAGTTTTGATCATAGACTAATACATTCTGTCACCAAAGCATTTGGCATTCTGAGTCCAGTGTCCCGTGCAGGGGAGGTTGAAAAGGAAGACAAGACAAGCCTTATCTTTGAGCAATGCAAAGGCTAACTGGAAAGAGATTTATGTGCGCAAACTCATAAGCTATTCAAGAAGATTGCACACGTAATTGGTAGCTGTTGTAAACACGAATCATTTCATTATTATTTTTTTTACAGATGCTTAAGGGCATAACAATACTTCAGTGTTAGATTGTTATATCAGAAAATAATGATCTGCCTTCATATGTGAAAAGATTTTTTTTCTTTGAATTTTACTGAAAGATGTATTATACATTTACAGGGATGTGAGGGTAACTAAAACGTTTTAGTTTTCTAATCTGAACTTTCGTTGGCTTGTGTTTTAAATTGGTGTTAGGCTGGTGAAATCTGAGAGCTTTGCTAGCAGCTATTAAGTGTCTTGCTAAATTTGGCAGATGTACAGATTTCTTTGTTACGAATCAGAACAGGAAATGGAAAAGTCATCCCTATTTCATGAGACAAAAAAAGAAAAGCCTCCTAGCCATTCTGGACGGCTGAGAGCGCTCTGCACGGAACACTCCTTACTTCTGCAGGTATAGCCTTGAGCCAGCTACAGGCATGTCAGATAGATTTAGAAGTAAGTTTCCTTATAAAAGTAGTGACTACTATTGAAGGGTCTAAAAAAAAATGTGCTTCTAAAGTTACATGCCTACACATGTGAGAGCGCTTTACAGAAACTAATAAAAACCAACCAAACCCCAGGGGATCTTTTTACCTCACTACAATTTAGTATTTCTGGGTTTTATTTTTCAGTCTTATTGTGAAGCCACTACTGTGAGAACCTACAGTGCGCATAAGCGCTTTAAGGGTTGTTTCTTTAGACTCGGGGCTTGTGGTTTGAGGGAGCAGACCCAGGATGAGATACGAGTGGAAGGAGAGGGGTTGGCGGTGCATTTCTGTTGCTATCCCCGAGGAGCTTTGTGGGAAAGAGGAATGCATTAGCTTGACGTGGTCATCATTTGGGAGAAAAACAGGTAGCTGAAAGACCTGAGAGAAGCAGGCATCCTTGTTTCAGATTTGAGAGTCAGGGCATGAGTGAGGTCAAAGCTCCGGTCCTCACTGTTGCTGGCAGACAGGGCGCGTGGTGCTCGCCAGGGGATGGGAGGCTCCCTCCCTGCTTGGGCGTTAGGAGCATTCTGGCTTGGTGGCCTGTGGAGCTGCGGCCGCCCACACCCTGGTCTGTAGGGAGGAGCCCTGTGTTCTGTCTAGTACCACTGTGGCACCAGTGAGCTGCCAGAGCAAGCGTGACATTTATCCTCGCTGAGCATCGTCCTTCACATCTGTCAGATGTTGGAGCTGAGGAATCCAAGGTCCTTTCAGCTTTTCACTCTTATCTTTCTGAGGACAATTTAGAGCTCACTAAATTTGCTGCGTAATGGCTGCTCCTGGTCTGATTCTCTGAACCATGTGATTGGTACTCGAATCCTAGAAATTGAGAAATTGGGTCAATACTCACGCATATTTAAAAATTCTTTATGCAGATGATCAGTCTCATCAAACTGTGAAGCATTTTAAAAGTCCTTTTACTATATGCTTCATAATGTCAGATCTTAAATAGAGAGAAGTAGATCTGTTTAGCCTAATGAAAAGACAGGTAAAGTTTTGAACTTTTATTGTCTTGCACCAATGAATTTGATAACTAAGTTGTGCATATAAAGTTTTCTGTCTGAGTTAAAGACTAAATTACATTTTGCCAGATAGTTTTCCATATATGAATAGAAGAATATTTAAGTAGGAACATTTGGATTTGAATTTGAGGTTTATGTTTGAGCAGTTAGAAGACTTTTATGGATTGCATATTTGTATAACCCCAAATTTGAATATGGAAGCCCTAAGTTTGAGTGTGACTGTATTGGAGCTAGGGTCATTGAAGGGATGACCAATGTTAAATGAGGTCATATAGGTGGGACCCTAAATGGTTAGCACTGATGTCCTTATTAGAAGAGATGGAGACATGAGACTTCTCTCTCAATTGTGTGAGACACAACAAAAGGTGGCCATCTTCAAGCAGAGAAAGGGTCCTTACTAGGAACCAGATCAGTCTACACCTTGATCTTGAACTTCTCAGACTCCAGAACTATCGGAAAATAAATTTCTGTTGTATAAACCATCTGGCTTGTGGAATTTGTTAAGGCAGCCTGAGCAAACTAAGACAGAGATGACTTGAATATGGCGTATTATTTTTTAGAAAAAGCGACTAACTTTTTTTGGATGTTCACAGTAGAGAGGTGTTTGTTTTGGAGGAGAGGAAATGTAATCGGCACAGAGTTAAAAGTAGAACAAAACCAAGGAGCAAAAACAGTATGCCTTTAGATCATCCAGAGCCATTGCCATTTACTGTACAATGAAGCGTTTGTGTATTTGAAAACTGAAACCAAATGGACATTCACTGTACTCATGCAGAGTTACTCTGCTGAAAGGTGAGCAGCAGGAATGTTCCATCCAATTAGGAGTTTTCAATAAATCCTTTCAGAAAACTAAGTAGAAAACCAGACCTAGAGTTTAAATTTTCTTGAAGCTTTATCCCATATATGCTGAAGGTTGCAATTTTTTGGAATTTTTTGCATGAAATTCATATGTTACCTAGAAAAATTCAGGAACAAAAATTTCAAGAGAAAAATTTTTATTATGTTCCATCATTTGTGACATTCCAAAAATGGAACACTAGAGAATTATAATTAAACCCAGCAGATCTCTTCCTGTTTTTCTTGTGAAAATGTTATAAGAGATCATAACAAATCAGATCCAAAGTACTTCTTTGGAGTGTGTATTTTTTAATGCATTCAATTGAATAAGATGAAATAATGATGATAATTCTTTCTGATAGTTTTCATAGGGTCAGTGAAAGCAGCTCACACTATTAAAAGTATACTGTTTCAGGCCTTGTTTTAATTATTTTACCTATGAATTCATATAATCCTCACGATAATTTTGTGAGCTTTATTTCCATTTTGTAGATTGGGAAACTACACTGAGAAGTTAAGTAATTTGGCTGAGATTATGCAGCTGGGAAGTGGCAGGGGGCAGGATTCAAACTAGACAGGGCTCTGGAGTCTCACATTATTAATCTAAGGAAGCACTGTTAATAGGATCATGAGTTTTGAAAAAATTAAAAACCTGTGTGCTTAGTCAAATAGTTTAAGTGCCACAGTTGTGGCACTTTTCAAACCCTTGACTTTAAGTTCTATATCAGTTTATCGTGATATAAATGATTTTCATAGTTATTCAAAACTAATGCAGAATACATAACTACTTAGTACGTTATGATCAATTCAGGCATCTTCAGATGTCACTGTCTTTCAGAGGCAATACCAACTCTAACTAGGTTTTAGACTATAAATATACCTGTTCTCCACGCACTTTTGCAATTGTTCTTGTCAGTGACCAGCCTGAGCTATTTGGGATTACAGAAGTAGTACAGAATACTCACTTTGTCCCGAGGGTCTTTTACCTCAGCTGGGTACAGTTAATGCTTGGTTGTGCTAGAGCCAGAAAATCTCCAAAAGGGTTTTTAAAAGGGAGTAGAAAAACCTGAAGTGAAGAAGGTTCTCATGAAAGGTGGTTTTCATTTGCCTTCTCAAAGAAAAGAAATGACATTTCCAAAGAACCTTTGTTTTCTTTCAATGGTATTATGGGTTCATAAATTCCTTTCAAGACAGTAGAGCATCTGAAACTTGTAATATCTTGCCTGTTGCTGTAAGTTTTCTTTTCTAGCCTGCACAGGTGTAGAACTTCTTGGATTATATAAACTGATTTTTTTCATTTATTGAAAGGAAACAAAATCTTTTTCAAGTCACTTTCCTAGCCTTTTCTAAGTGAAAGCTTAAGAGAAGTAGTAAGCAAAATTAGACTTTTTCACAAATTTAAAAATATTAACTATTAAAAACTGGAAATTAACACTAAGTCAGTTATTCCTTTTGGGCCTGGTGACACAGTCCTGTAATCCTAGCACTTTGGGAGCCTGAAGCTGGGGGAGGTGCGCAAGTTGAAGCCCAGCCTGGGCAATTTAGCAACTTGACAAGACCCTCTCTCAAATAAAAAAGGGGACTGGGAATACAGCTTAGTGTGAAGGGTTTGGGTTCCATTCCCAGTACCCACAAAAATTATTCTAAAAGCTATCTGTAATACATTGCTAATCATTGTGTCTATACTTATATTTAATTAAAACTCATATTAATGTGTCTTGGGATTTCTTTCTATAAAAACAATAATAGTTGCTAATATGTGTAAATTCATAATCTCATTTAATTCTCACAACTCATGAGGAATAGGTAAGTATTAGATACTTATCCTCATTATACTTCTGAGGCATTTGAAAGTTTCAAAGTGTAAGTAACTTGGCTGAAGTTATGCAGTTGATCATTGTTGGACACAGGAGATGGACCAGGCAGTCTGTCCCCAGAGTTTTTACTCTTACTTCCTGGGCACATTCACTTTTCATTAATGACTCTGAGTGGATTTTCATGAAAGAGTTATGGCTTTGATCTAAAATGTTCCCTAAAGCTTCATGCATTCATCAGTGGGGCTTTGGGAAGGTGATTGGTTTATGGGGCCTTGTAGCTGACTTGCTGTTAGGCGGTGAGGTCTGATTGGAAGAGGAAGGTCATTGGAGGTGTGGCCTGGAAGGACAAATCTGCTGCCCTGGGTCCTCCCTAGACACTCTGCTTCCTCTCTGCTGTGCTGTTCCACCCCATGCTGCCTTGCCTTGGAGCTAACTATGTACTGAAACCTCTGCAAACTGTGAGCCAAAATAAACCTTTCCTCGTTTAAGTTGAGGGTGTTGAGTATTTTGTCCCAGTGATAAGGAAAGTGACCAAGACAGATTTTGGTACTAGAGAAGTGAGATTGTAACTGTACTTGATCAATGTGGTTTAGAAACCTTCAGAACTGGTCTGTGGGAAGAGTTTGAAAAGGTTTGTAGATGGCGGCTAGAGAAGCCCTAGAATACTGTAAGCAGAGCTTGATGGAAGGTTCTGGTCAGAGTTCAGAAGGCCAGAATGCTGATAAAAAGACAGAGGGTAAAAACCAGGGTCAGGCAGTTTTAAGTGGGAAGAAAGACTCTATTGGTATTTGGACTCCAGGCCACGTGTGTTATGCTCTGGCAGAAAATTTGTCTACATTTTGCTCATGTCCTAAGACTTTTTAGGAAACTGAGATTAAGGGTGGTGGACTAACTAATCTGTTAGAGGAAATTTCAAGGCAGCCCAACATTCAGAGTGTGGCTTGGGTACTGTTGGGGGCTTTTAGCCAGCTCTACATTGAGAGTCAAGAGCAAAGAGCACAGGTGAGGGATTTTTAAAGTTTACAGTTTTGCCAGAAAGAAATTTACCACAAAGATGGAGCAGAGGAGAACTTGGTTGCTGAAAAGATTAGCATTAAGAAAAAGCCGGGGCTGGGGATTTAGCTCAGTGGTTAGAGTGCTTGCCTAACAAGCTCAAGGCCCTGAGTTCGATCTCCAGCACCAAAAAAAAAACAAAGAAAAAAGAAAAAGCCAAGTACTTGGTTGCTGAAAAGATTATCTTTTAAAAAAAAGACCCGAGTACAGGACAATAGGAAAAATGGCTTGAGGGCATGTCAGAAAAAAGCAAGATCCTGCCCTTTAGCCTACATGACAGAAAACCTTTGCTTTGAGAAGAGTGCCCCAGGGCACTCCATTGGAGAAGGAACCCCTAGGGAATTGATTGCCCAGGATTCAGTTCACTTTGCTGAGCCATTCAGGCATTCAGAGTCCTCTACAGTCACTGGCAAGATACAAATGGGCCCACCTACTTCTCCAGCTAGCAGCAAACCTTGGTGTCATCCAGGTAGTGATGGTTTTACATGCATGCAAGATCTAAGAGTTGTGGGGTTAGGGAGCCTTCTAACAAGATTTCAGAAAAAGACGTGGGAGTCCAGGCAGTGTGCCCCTGAGAAGGCAGCACACGAAGCTGTGAGAGAGACGCCAGAAGTGCATTGGAGGCAACAGCAAGTTGGAGAAGCCAAGAACATTGAATGTCTCAGGAAAGCCACAAGGAGTGAGCAAAGCCAGCCCAAGAAAGAAGCCATGAGAGATACAATCACTGGTAATGCTGTAGGGATGGGGCTGCCTAAACCCTTTGGAGTTCACAGCTTCTCCTGGGTGCTGGACATGGAACTATGGGATTTAATGTTTGTCCTTCTTGATTTCAGTCTTGCTTTCTCATTGGTTTCTACTCCCCTATTCCCCCTTTTGAAATGGGAATATTTCTCCTTTGCCATTGTATTTTGGAAGTATTGAACTTTTTGATATTTACAGGGGCTCACAGCTAACGATTTACCTTGAGTGAGTCTCAGGAGAAACTTTGGACTTCAGCTTTTCAGAAATGCTGAAACTGTTACTGTCACCAGATACAGTCCAAGCAGGTTCCCAAAGCTGAAATAAGGAACCTAACTCAACCTGCTCAGATTAAGTTTGCATGTTTGCTGAATCTCATTGGAGAAAAACAATTTTCAAGACTAGTCAGTAAGAGGAACAGGATGGGTTTTATTAAGCAGAAATTAAAAGGTGCTTGCACAAAGAAATAGAGTGTGGGCCCTTGAGAGTGAAGAGAGGCACATTATTTCCTGGAATGGGAAACATTTATGCTTCCTTGAGGAGAGAGAATCCCTGGGAAAAGGTACCTCACCTTTAGAAGGGTACTAGCCCATTTTCCTAGATCATGGTTCCAGCATCCAGTGAGGGCCTTCTTGCTGTAGCATGCCTTTGATAGGAGGGCAAGAAGCCTAGAACCCACTTGAGAGAGCAAGCCTGCTCTCTCAATAACTAACCCATCCCCAAGATCACAATCCATTCTGAGGGCAGGGCCCACATGCTCTAACCACCTCTTTTTAGGTCCTCCTCCCAACCCTGTTCTATTGGGGATTAATTTTTCAACATATGTGCTTTGTGGGAATTGTTTAAGCCATAGCAGCTATGATGGATTGCTGTGGTTTCCAGGGGCCGTCCTCCCCCACCCCCTGTATATTAGACAACTCTATACAAAAGTGCTTTGTTTATAAGTGCATAAGCTGGTCAGATAAATTCTTGAATACATTCCTCAAGTTGAACTCACAGGGTGTGGGCATTTTTAAGGGTTTTTTCTTACACATTGCCAAGTTGCTCTTTAGAAACAGCATACAAATCTGTGCTCCTTCTCTGAGAATGCAAGAGTGTTTGCCAATACTCTTGCCAGTATTTTGACATTAACACTCTTTCCAAATATTCATGTTTAGGAAGACTCAAATGGTATCTTATTTTAATTGGCATATGCTTGGTAGTCAAATATTTATTGAATGCTTGTAGATTTAGTTATAGTCCTGTGATACAGCACTGACTACAAGATCTAAATGTGCCTGCCTTGAAGTTATATCACGGTGAGGGACACAGGCCATACTTGGATAAATAAATATATAGTATGTTTGATAGTGATTGTGTTCTGTAAAGAGAAAAAGTGTTAAAGCAAGGAAGGGGATATGAAATGTTGGTGTGCGTGCGTGTGTGTGTGTGTGTGTGTGTGTGTGAAATTTTTGTAGGTCCGGGGAAAAAGAATTTAAATAAGACCTGGAGGAGCCAGCCATATGACTATCTGGAAGAAAACTGTTTCAATTAGAGTAAACAGGCAGTATTGCTATAATCACAGTGGGAGATTATTTTTTCTAGGGCCAGGTTTATGGCAGATTATAGATATGTGCTGACGGTAAAGCCAACAGATTTGCGTAGGTTGGATGAGTGGTGAGACTAGAGAGAGGAGAGGATTCAAGGACAATCATAAACATTTGGTGTGAGAGCAATCGCTTCTTGGCCTTGTGGCTAAGATCAAGTATGGTGTGAGCAATGAATGGATGATGCTGCCATTAACTGAGATGGGAAAGGATAATGGAGGCAAGAGTGTTTGGGAGGTAGGTAGCAGGAACTCAATTATAGGAATATTGATTTGAGGTGAATAATAGATATATAGAGTAGAAAGTCTAATGTGCATAGAAGTCTGGTTTAGGAATATATGCAAATTTAGGATTGAGCAACCTTTAGATGACAGATAAAGCCACCAACTTGGATGCAATCATCAGGACAGTAAGTATAGAAGGATCAGGTCAAGGGAAAGTCTGGGATGCTCCTGAGCTTGCAGGAGTGGGGAGATGAGAGGGAATCACAAAGGAGGCCAGAAAGAATCTTCCAAGAATGTAGGAGAGGAGCTAGTCAAGAGTAGTATCCACAAAGCCAAGTAAAGAATGTTTTTTGAAGAGAAAGGAGGAATTAACTGTATCAAATACTGCCAACAAGATACAAGGAGATAGAAGAGGGGAAGGAAGGAGAGGAAGGAGAAATAAAAAGGATCAAGATGGAATATGTATGTGTACTAATAACCCACAATGAATATATTCACTATGTATCATGATCATATACTAATAAAATTTAAAAAAAAATAATCATTGCCACTAGCAAACTAAAAAGAAGAAGAAAAAAAGCAGAACAAAATTTGCAGTCGGTGACAGAAAGCCTAACCGGTTGGATTGAACCAGAAGAGTGTGTGTCTGTTTGACAGGAGGTCTAGAGATAGGCAGTGCTGGGTTTGGCGATTGAATAGTGTCATTTTCTGGCTCTGTCCTTCCACCCCTCCTGCCTCAGCTTTTCCCAGTGACTTTTCAGTTAAAATATGGCCTCCAAGAGTTCCACATGCTGCAAACTCCTGCTGCTATGTCAAAAACTGGGAGAATAGGACAGTGTCACTGAGTGGGGGCTTTTTTCTGACTCACCTCTGTACATTTGTCACATAGGACAAATCGTGTTCAGTGGCCCTTAGCAGTCCTATCCTTGTGTCTCATTTGTGCAGACTGGATCAGATCATCACCCCTAAGACCAAGACATGCTGAGAAACAAATATTTGGATTTGTAAACCTTCCTATAGGATGTGAATGGTGGAGATGGGGATTAGGAACACAGTTGGGTAGCCAGGAATAGTGTTAGCCACAGTATGGTTACATTAAAAAGATTATATTGAATTTATTTGTTCTTTTGTTTAGAGCTTTTGCTTTTATTTCTGGGCACGTGATTCTTGTTGATTTGGTACTGTCGTGTGTCCTTTGTTTTACTATATCCTTTTAAATTTTGTATGTGGTGATGTTTAAATTTTTCATTTTTACATTGTCAAATACATTGTTTCCTTTAATTTCTCCTTTTTTGCATAACAATACCTCCTTCACGAAGAGAAGATTGGCTTATCTTTAATTTTCATTTTTGTGACTTCTTTTAAAACCGTTTACTTATTATTCAGTTTTAATATATTTTGATGATTGATAGGAAGTAGGAGCTAATATTTGTATGGTATCATGTGCTAGGTGCTGTTCTAAGGGTTTTAAAATTATAAACCCATTCAGCTGTCACAAGGACCTATGAGGCAAGTACAGTTACAACCAGCCTCTTCTTACATAGAGGAAACAAGTGCAGGGAGGGAGGGTAGCCTACTAGCAGCCGCCGTGTGGTGGAGCTGCATCTCAACTCGGGCCCTCCGGCTCTGGATGCTCTTCTTTTAGCCACTACACCACACTGCTTCTCAAATTGTTGTTTTCTTTAAGATGCAGATATCTTTAAAAAAAATAAAAAATAAAATGCAGATATCTTGCTGGGTATGATGGTGCATGCCTGTAATCCCAGCTGCTCAGGATACTGAAGCAGAGGATCACAACCTGCCAACCTGGGCAACTGCGTGTGTGCAGCCTGGGATTCAATCTCTCGTACTGCCCAATAAACAAACAGACAAACAGAAATGAAACAAAATACATTTTGTGATTTAAATTATCTCTCTGTCTTATCCTAAATTTTCATATTTCTGAGATTAATACATCAGTTTATTAAATTGTCCACACAAATGTATGCCGGTAATAGTCTTACGGTGGTACCTCAGTTGTTGAACTTAATTTGTTGCAAGATTCTGGGGAAGAGGATTGTGGTTGTGTTTGTGTAGAGTTCAATAATGGAAGCAAAATTGTGCCAGACGCTTCTGTTAGGGGACCAAATTGTTTGTGAACAGGAGCATTCGTGAGCCAAGGTATTTACTATTTTAATGATATGTGAATCAACTAGTTACACAAATTAATGTAACTAGTGATGTTGAGCATCTTTGCATGTCTCTTGGCCATTTGTATATCTTCTTTGGAGAAATAGCCATTTAAATCTGGAAGACCCCTGAGGTCTCTCAATTCTCCTAAGGCAGAGCAAGGGGCCTCGAATGGAGAGGAGAGCAAATACCAGGTAATAGAACTCTATGAATAAAGTTCATAGAAGGGATTAAGAAAGTAGATGAGTTCAAAGAGGAAGGAGATGAACCAGAAGTTCACAGCATTATCACTTTTTATGTCCAAGGTGAATTTGGGAGAAATAAATTAAAAAATTGGACAAGTTAACCAAAACAGTTTAAAACATGAATGACAAATTCAACAAGGATATAGACTCCTTGAAAAAAACATCAAACAGAAGTACCTGAAATAACTATAGAATTCATAAATTGTAGAGATGACCAGTGTGAAGATAGAGTGTCTGAAATTGAGGACAAAATGGTAAACTATTACAAAGTACTTGAAGAAGCCACCCCCCCAAAAAAAGTAACAGAACAAAAAAGACCATCCAGCAACTACTAGATGACACTAAGAAGACCAACCTAAGGCCATTGGAGTTAGAGAACGCAGATAGAATTACTAGTATTTTTATAGAAATCATAGCAGAAAATTTCCCAAATGTGAGAAAATAGTGCAACATATAAGTAAGTGAGGCTGCTAGAACACCTAACAACTATGATGAAAAAAGAAGCTCACCAAGGAATATTCTTACTAAGTTGCCAGGTATCCAACAACAATGACAGCAACAACCACAAAACCCAGAATTTTAAAAACAGAGAAAAACAAACACATATAAAGGTAAGCCAATTAGAATTACAGCAGATTTCTCAACACAAACCCTGAAGGCCAGAAGAGCCTGGAATGAAGTATTTCAAGTTCTAAGAGCTAACAACTTCAAACCCAGATTAGCACAGCCAGCACAGCTATCCTTCAGAATACGTGGAAATAAGGATATTTCATGAAAAAGACCAGATCAAAAGATATTTATATGCTAGACTAGCAATCCAGGAAATACTCAAGAATATCCTAGATGGAAACAACAAAACTAAGACAGCTGAAAACCCAGAATACCCAAAAATACCAAGCAAGGCCAGTGAATAAACAACAACAAACAAACAAACAAAAAACAGGAAAAGAAAAAGGAGTCATCAACAGAAAGATTGCAGTGGTGGTAAATAATCGACACATCTCAGTGATATCTTTCAATGTTAATGCAAGTACAAGACACAGAATAGCAGACTGGATCAAAACACAGAACCCAACAGTCTGTTACATTCAAGAAACTCATCTAATCCAAAAAAATATTAGTAGGCTAAAAATCAAAGGGTACAAAATAGTATTTCATGCACCAGACCCCAAAACAAGGAAGGGCAGCAATTTTAATCTCTGACATGGTAAACTTCAAGCTAAATCTGATTGTAAGAGACAAAGAAGGTCACTATATTCTACTTACAGGAACAATCCAACAAGAAGAGATAATTTTTACAAATATTTATACACTGAATCCTGGAGCACCTGTCTTCATAAAACAGATACTGCTGAACATACAATATCAAATAAATGCTAACACAATCATAGTGGGGGATTTTAACACCCCACTTTCGCTGAGAGACAGATCAACTACACAAAATCAATAAAGAAATATCAGAGCTAAACCACACCCTTGAACATATGTACCTTACAACAGAGTACACATTCTTTTCTGTGGCACATTGTACCCTTTCCAAAATAGATCACGTACCAGTCTGCAAAGCCTGGTTAAGTAAATTGAGAAGAATCAAAATTATCCCATGTATACTGTCAGAAAAATGGAAATGAGAAATCAATGCATTGAAAATGGAAATGAGCAACAGAAAAAAAATCAAGTCTGTGGCCCATTTTTGAATTAAGTGATTTTTCCTTTTGATGTTGAGTTTATAGTCTTGTTATTTTTTTGTTCCAAAATCTTTTGACTGTTTTTATCTTAACTATTGTGGTTAAGATTTTTTTTTTAGTTCTCTCAATTCTTCCCTTAAAAAGCAGTCACATGTGGATTTAGACTGAAATAGCATTCAATTAAAATATTAATTCAGAAAAGAATTAACATGCATACACTTATTCAGATCTTTTTGGTTGCCTAGTTTTGTGATTTTAATATAGTCCAGCACTTTTTTTTATAAACTTACTTACAGGAACAGAGTATATGTGCACGTGTCTATGTGTGCAATTTTTTGTTGCTATAGGACCTATTTTCTGTTTTTTCCTGTTATATAAACAAGCTGTTAATACTGTGAAGTACATATTTTGTTAGCATCCTGATATCAGGCCTATTTAAATAACATATATACAATAAAACTCTTCCATGGAAGCTAAATTCTTAGACTTGTTTGTTATTGTAGGTGAAAGCATTTAGTACTACAGGGTTATTTGGGAATAAACTTGCAGCCGCTGTTTTGAGTATGTATAATCTATTTCTCCCAGAACTTCCAGTTTGTTTTTTATTGCTTTGTGTAGATTTATTTTAATTTTACAGCAGTTTCTACTGGCTGTAGATTTTTACTACAAAGGTCACTTTCTCTATGCAGTTCCATTTAAAGAACCCAAACTATAATTATAGCTATAAACATATTCTTATCTTTTTTATTTTAACTCTATTTAACATTTTCTCTTCCTGATTGTGGTAGTGAGTTCCTTTGTCACTCAAAGACCTTATTAATATAATGCTTTTACGTTACAAATTGACCTCAGTCATCTCCTTCTCATCGTTTAGTTAACATTCCTATTTCTCTAGTTCTGGAAGGTGCACTGCCTCCTAATTTGTCACCTCAATTCCAAACTCTTCAGTCAGTCAGTTCTGTATCCCACCACCATGTGATCAAGTTCTGGTGCAGGTGCTAAGAAAGCTGCACTGTTTCTCCTCCTCAGCTTTCCCCATAACCATCCCCAACAATTAAGGTCTAAAGTTGCTAGCCTGGCATTTAAACTGCCTACCTACGTACCTCTCCATCCCTATTTTTCTTCTCCCCAGATACCTGTGTTTCCACTAAGCAGTGCAAACTGTAAAACAGTGTATCTTCTTATAATCAAATGCGGTATCTTCTCTGGTAGCTGAGGATTTTTCATGCAAATATTTGGTGGTGATTTCTATTGTAAGATGCCAGGTGTTTTGAGCACCGTACACATGGGACCTTTGTGATTACTTACAGTTACTTTACTGAGTAAGCAAGTATTTACTTGTGTAACACACACTCTCATGTGAATCCTCTATCTAGATATTTATTAAGATAAACTATGCTTCCTAGCGCAGTAAATATAGTAAACTGTGTATGTGTTTAACTAACTGAACCTCATCTTCAAAACCCATACAATTCATCAAGTGTAAAGAATAGCAAGTCATTTTTTCAATGGTAAATAGTCTCGTGAAAAATATTTAAAGTTGAATTCATGCCTGTCTATTTGATAGTTTAAAGAGGCAAATTTACTTTGACCGGTAGATGTTTTTACAGCTCTGGAAACTGCTGTGCTTTGAAGGTATTTCCCAAATGGTATAGTACTTGCTTTTTCCCTAAGCCTTTCCTTAAAGAATGGAAGGGGGCCAAACGGGAACTGTGAGATTACACCACATACCTGAGAAAACCCTGAGAGCTTGCTTCTGGAGAATGAACCATTTAAGTGTCAGAACAAAGAAGTACCACTTGGGAGTTCACTCTTTGGCTTTAACTTCCAGCCTGTGAGAATATCTTACTATTCTTTATTATAGTATGAAGAATTTTCCAGTAGTAAAGTCACTGTCTTTTTAATAGCCTTATAAAAGCATTAATTAAAGCACTGAGTTATTTTTTCCTAGTAAAATAAAACAAACTGAACAATAGTTATTGCATAGAGTTGCATAAGAGTAAAAATAAGTATTAGAATCTATTTAACTATTGACCTCATTTATCCTTTCTTGGTTTCTTTATGTCTTTCATCTTTGTCTTTTGGGGGTGTGGGTTGGGTTTGGTTTTATTGAGACAAGGTCTGGGTATGTAGTCTAGGCCACAATTGACCTCACTATAGTAGTCCAGGCTGGGCTTGAACTTGGATTCCTCCTGCCTCAGCCTGCCATGTATTGGGATCCCAGGCATCGGCCCCCATACTTGGCTATCTGTTTTGTCTTAGTTGTACTTTGTCATTAAATTTGACCCCATTGATGTTATGTTTATTAGTCCTCCTCTCCCCGCTATGGTTCTAGAGATGAACCCAGGGTCATGTGCATGCTACGCAAGCCCTGCTATAGCTGTGAGCCACATTCTTCCGGTTTATTTTGAGACAAGTTCTGGCTAAATTGCCCAATCTGGCCTCAAACTTGGAATCCTCCTGCTTCAGCCTCCTGAGTAGCCGGGGTTACAGGCATGTGCTACCACAGTGGCTGGCTTGTTAGTTTTTGTTATAAAAGATGCTCAATATAAAAAAAAATTTTATGAAGTAGTGAGTAAGTACTAATAATGTATAAAGGGCAGATCTCTCGTCCTTCCCCTTCTCTGCTGTTTTCTAACATGTCCTGCACTATTGTACTCCACAACACTCCTGTAAAATTGAGATATATTTTTCTAAAAAAGTTTCACCGTAAAAGATAGGTATAAACTTTAAAAATATAAGCTTTCCTTTTGGGAGAGTCAAACAAAAATAGAATTTCATTTATCTAATTGTATTTTATTTTTGACTTGAACTCTAAGTCTACCTAATTTCAATCCAAAATTTAATCCTAGTTTCAATTTTCAGTGATAATTTCTCCTTGACTTCTCATTTATAATTTGATTGCATCCATTCTTTTCCCCATGTTCACAGGTATCAGTGCCCTTTTCAAGACCTCTTCCTCTATGTTTCTTTCCCCCATCCCAACATAGATCTACTGGTACTCCTAACAAATTTCTTAAGTCTACAATACAATATTTTTAAACATAGGCACTTAGTCTATGCCAAATGCATGAGTTTAAAATAAATGACTAAGGTCAATAATAACTCTGTAAGTAGATTTTAAATCTTTACATTTCCCCTGTGAGATAAATTGCTGCATATGATGTCGTGTGAAATGGTAAATGGAGCATTTTCAGAACTGTAAGTTAGAGAAGTCCTGTACTAATTTCACTGTCTAAGAATTTGGTCCTCAGTTTAATGCCATCTCTCAGCGAGCCCAATCTTGCTGTGTCTGTCTGTCTATACTGTTGACAATATATATGTTTTACTGCCTCTTTTTTTGAATCCAATTGCATAACTACTTCAGGTCAACTTTACTATTAAGTTGAACATTGGGATTGTTGGTGAGAGAGTTAAATACCTTTGTTTTTTGCTCATAGTTTGTTTTTAATCACTCTACTGTGAGAGTTCTCCTTCTAAGAGCTGGAGCTCAAGATTCAGCTCTGCCTCCAGGCTTGGGACTGTTAACTGTGCTGCTTCTATTCTGTGGCACAATGCTGGCTCTAGGCTGGTGCTTAGGCACTTGGCTTTGCTTCACTTGTTAGATCTGTGATTCAAGTAAGCCAGTGGGCTATCTACATAGTTTTCTCATCTATAAATTAGGATAGTAATAATAATGCAGGATTTAGGATTTTTCTTAGTATCAAAAGAGCCAAGCTTTCGGTGAAATAGATATTATTTAGTACCCTGAGTGCTTGTTTTAAAGAGTAATGGTGGGGTTGGGAAGACTGGCGCAGATTACAAGCTGTCCTGAAGTTGGGGGGTGAGGGCTGTTGGGGCAATCTTGTAAGATAGAATGGGGTATGTCTGGGGCTTGGGTGTGAGCGTGCATCTATTGCAGGCTGTGTGTTAGAATCAGCCCTCTTACAGGTCTCCTGAAATAATTCTGAGGCACACTAAGAAATGTCTGAAAAACTGTGATGTTTTCAGAAAAAATGCTATAAAACATGCCATTCTAAAGAATAAGTAAATTTTCAGAATTTATTGTGCCTTAACTGTATTGTAACTGTGGCCCAGAATTTTTGATCCATTACTTTCCCAATGAAGAGACAGTAGTTTGATAAGTTTATATTTTAGAAATCTGTTTTTTAATTTCTCTAAAAGCAAATAAAGCTGGTGACAAAGATAGATAAAAGATGAAATGGGTATTGAGATATGTAATATTTGCTAACTATCATAAAGCACATAGAGAAGAATGTCTCCCTTCATCCAGTTAGTGAACTGCAGAGTCAAATAGGCACATCAGAAGGGGTTAGGTGTTGAATGCATCATTGTAGGCGATGAGAGAACATACTACCAAACTCGTCCTCTATTAAAAGAGAATTCATTCAGCAAACACTTTCTAAGTTTCACTTGGTACTACACACTTTGCTCAGTCTGAGGGATGGAGGTGAATCAGTTTTTCTTCCTGTGCTCAGGGACCTTCCAGACTGCTTAGTCCAGGAGAGAGGCACATGGAAACAGATGTCCACAGAAGCAAGTTTGTGGCATGAACATAAAGGACAGTGTCTTTTAGTTACTTTTCTCTCATTGCTGAGGCAAACTACCTGACACCCAAAGGTAAGGGAGGAAAGGTTTATTTGACTCATAGTTTGTAAAGGTTTCAGTTCATAGTTGGCTGGCTCCAAGGCAGGGTGGCATCGCAGAGAAGAAACTGCTGACAGGAGGCAGAAGGCAGCAAGGCATGCAAGGAACCTTAGCAGCTTCTTTCTGCCCCTTATATTTGTCCAGGCTGCCAGGATTAGGGCTGGACCAAACCAATCAGTGCATTGATTTAGTAAGCACACGCCCTTAATCCCAGCACCACACATTCTCAATCTGGTCACCTCTGAAAAAGCCCTGCCTATGACTACATGAGGCTTTGGAGGGAACATCCAGACACACACCATAACAGACAGTATGGTCCGTTGTGCACAGAGGAGGTTCTGCCAGTAAAGGCTTGCAAAGAGTTTATGATTCTCAGTAGTGCTTCTGAAATTAAATGTGTATTTTAATTTGGAGGATTTTGTTAAAATGCATGTTGTGAATCAATAGATCTAGGGTGGAGCTGCAAATGAGTAGCAAGAATCTAAACTGACTTTATATTCGTTGGGTAGATATAAGGGTCTGAATGGAAAAGGGTCCATTTCAGCCACAAGGAAGGCATAAACAGAAGAATAGAGTAGACCAGTGACGGTGAACCTTTCAGAGCTTTTGATGATAACAGGTAGCCCAGTATAGCATACATGGTGTAGGTTGGCCTCCCCTGGAGTCGACTGAACTGAAGAAATATGAGTAAGGGTATGTGTGGAGAGGGGTAGGGCATAGCACTAGAAGGTAGCAATTGATGGGAATCAACTTTAGGACTGCCTTTTATACCTTTATAATTGAATATTAAAAGGATTAAAAATAATGTCACCATCCTGCACATAATGGGATATCTTAAATTTTAGTTTGGGTCTTGGTCCGTATTCAGAAGATCATCATGATGGGGTTGGAAGGGATGGAAAACAGGATTTATAAGTCTACTTCAGTTGTCTAGGCAAGAGACAAGGAGTGAATAAGAATTCATAGGACTTGGTGGAGAGATGGGACTCTTTGAAAAGAAGTGATGTGCCTAATAAGGTCGAAGCGAACATGGTGTGCCCTGGTGTCAGAAAACTAGGCTGCTCGGGGCAGATGCACTAGAACAGCGTGGGGCCAGGCTGGAGACTGAGAGAGCCCTAATGTGGGTCCAGTGAGATGCCAGACTGTGGGAACTTGGGCACCTTTTCCCCTATCAAGATGAGATTTTGTTATAGAAATCACTAGATAAGGCAATGAGTGTTACAGTCTAGCAGCATTACTTTACTCAAGATACCATTAGTAATGTACTGCTTTCATTGAAGATCTCTTGACATTCTTGTTATGTGACACTATTAGCCATAGAGGCACTTGGTGCCAGGTTATATGGGGATCTGGGGAAGACAGTATAATTCCAGTGTTTTGAGGCTTTTTATAAAAGGGGAAATGGACCTATAATTACCATAAATAAGCAGGAGAGTGTCTATCCAAGTTGAAACACTCAACAAGGAATTTAAGACAGGAATGGCATCGGGATTCAGGAGGGTTAGGGTTGCAGGTGAGAATTTGGGATTCATCTGTAGACAGGTTGAGTAGAGCATAAAATAAATAAAATATATTCTCCAAGAAAATGAGTTTGAAGAGTGTTGTGAGCAAAGAATTGAACGTGGGAAGTGCTAGTAAGTAGGTGAGCCTCAGGATAGTGTGTTTTCAATGTCAGAGGATCCAGCGCGTACGGATTTCATGGGTAAGTGAAAACACTTGATATGAGGAAGAGTTAGAAATCTGAGCTAAGACCATTCAAATTTCTGAAACTATGGGGATTAAATAAGAGAGAGAAAAGAAAAAGAATACTAATAATATAGCACCACCTGGTGTTAGGTATTAGCCATTCTTCAAATGATATTTTTCTCTGGTTGCCTTAAAATGTTTTCACTGATTTTCTTGTTATATGACAGCCTACTGTGTGGATGGAGTAATTTATTTATTTTTGTATTAACACACTAAGGGGGTTATTATCAGTTTGTCTCTGCTTTTATTTTAACTTTGCCGAATGCTTTTCTCTCACACAATTCTTCTAATCTTCCGTTTCAGAGAAAATGTACAATTACTTCTCATAGCCTAATTGCCTCATCATTTATGCTCTTCTGCCTCTAAATTATTGGAAATAAACAAGTACATGTGGGATTTGAATCTCTCTTTTTAAATTACACAATCCTGAATATTTGCTTTGACTCTGCTAATGCAGTTTGAGTTTACAAGCCAAAAGCTCCGGCTTTCAAAATGAACGAATGGGAGCAAAAACATTTCTTTTGTTTGTTTGTTTGTTTTAAATTTCAAGGCAAAGCTACATCCTTGAAAAGTGCTCAGCCATCTTGGGTGAATTTGCCTAGACCACTTCCTAAGTCCAAAGCATCTTTGAAAAGTTCTGCGCTGCGGAGAACCGGAAGCACTCCATCCGTTGGCAGCACCCACAGTGATCCAAGCACCTACAGCAATAATTGTAAGTTGGTCCATGTCACACTTCCGGGGGTTTTGAAAGGAAGAACCAGTTACAAGAAGAACCAGTGCTTCCCAAATAATTAGTAGAATTTTTGTTTCTGTGTTTAGGGGGAAATTTATGCACTGCTTCTTTGGAAATACTCAGAAAGTTTGGAAGTATAAACATTCTTTTATAAAACTGTTCTCTTTTGATGAATATGCTGTGAAACACTGAAATAATTATGCGTTGAAGGCATCTGTTGTATTTTTGCCTGAAGGGTCTAAGTGCATCATTTGAATTGATAGTGTTTTGGGGTGTGTTTAACAAAAGAATAGTAACCTAGGAGCTCTTGGAACCCAACTGGAAATCTGAAAAAAGAAAAGATCACTGCAGTTCTAGTTACTTTGTAAAAGACTGAATCTTATTAAAATATGTTTTATAGCCTTTTACTTTGGATGCTTGATTCAGTGACCAACATAACTTCAATATGACCAACATAACTTCAAGCCTAATTCTAAATAATTTAAACTCAGAATATTTTTGAAGTTTTCAGCTAGCGTGTATTGTTTTGTGTTATAAAGTGGGTGAATTAATTCAGCTGTTCCTTTCTTTCAAAAGATATACTTGCATTTAACACTTATTTTTTCATTCCCTTCTTAAATAAACTCCGAATAATTCATGACTTAATCATTCAGTTCTCATGCGCCTACTGTGCCCAGAGTCTGTGAGCAGTCCAGTGGGGCATACAGGGTAAAAACGAAATGGCCTTTTCTCTAGAAAGTAGTTGAGGAGGAAGAAGATATTTATGTGGCTGACTAGAATATCAGATAAAACGAGATACAAGCATGTGAGGAGGAGTGGAGAATTGTTCTCTATGCTTTAAGCACACTTATTTCTTCTGTCTGATGAGACTACAGGGACAAAGCAAAATAGTGGTTATTGAACATTTCTGGGTATGTAAAGTATTACAGGACATTGTAGTACGTTATTTCTCTCTTTTATTTTCCTTGAGTAATTTGTGAGGTTACTTTGATCTTATGTGAGTAATTGAAGCTCAGAGACATTGTTACTGGTCCAAACTCACACAGCAAATATGTGGCAAAATGGTGTTTGGAGGATAAGGCGTGGAATTAATGACAATTAATGAATACATTTCTGACAAGTCACTTAGCAGTGGCTGGCTTCATAAACAGTTAAGTATCTGCCACATTAGGAATCCTGAAATATGTTGCTTAAAATTAAACAAGACTATTATGTGCTTATCATTTGAATTTTGAAGTTGTAGCAGAACTCTGCAGGGTCTGCACATAACAGCTAATTCTCTATGAATTTGAAAAGATTTTTCACACATGTATTATTTTAAGGTCATTTCCCTCCTAGCCTTCACTATTTTAGTCTGAATTTTAAAAACAAACTCATCAAATGGAGCCACGAGTGTGCTCTCAAAGCCACAGCCGTGGACTGGTGGCCCTTAAAGCAGATACATTCTGGAGTGCCGCACCCAGCACTTTCCATTGGCAGCCATGTCAGCCTGGCCACTGTTTGTGCGGAGTCTGACACTCCTAAGGAGGCTGTAAAATCCTTTTGTTCATTCCTTTTTGTCTGTTAACAAAAGAGTTTGCCCTACACCCAGAGAGCCTGTTTAGTGGTGATGTGTCCCTGTTGCAGATTAAGCATTCAAATCAGTGAGTCTCTTTCTTGGTTTGATTTGCTAGCTTGTTTAATCTGTTTTGTGTAGTGCCTTGGAGCTTACAGATTTCCCCCCTCTGCTCTAATGCACTAAGAGCAAGCATGAGGGATATGAGGCTGAACATGGCTGCAGTTTTCCCTGCCTGAGCTTGCTTTGATCCTTTTAAATGACTATACCAGGAGGATTTCGCAGCTGTACAGAAACTGATATTTCTTCAAAAATCTTTATCAATTCTACACTCACCCCACCGGCTGGTTCAGAGAGGCCCTATGATGCTACTTTATTGACACTGCTGGTCGTGGGATCCTACAGCCTTTGTATAATTCCTTTGTTAGCCACGTTTACTGGGAAAAGAAGTAGGTCGACGATTTCTGGTTTGATTCTTTTCTTTGTAAGCATGCTTAAGTTTTAATTCAATAAATTGATTTTAGGACCTCTTGATTGTTATTTTTGTAATTTGTAATTTTTGTTAACTACAGTATTTCTTGGACGTATTTATGTTTATTTAAAATGTGAATGCTTCTTATAGAACCAATTTTATTGTATTTCGTATGTTTTGGAACTCTTCCTAAATATAATTCAGCAGCATTGTAAATATTCTTGGCACATGAAATTGTCCTATTAGAGACTGTTCCAGGGTTTAAATTCTGATTAAATAGGAGCTTTTGTCTCTGTAGCTTACATTTGTGTGAATGTAGAATAATACTTTGCTAGAATTAAATTCGAATGTCACATCTTTGGTTATTTTCTTTAATTATATTATACTTAATATACAATTTATATAAAAGTATTAAACATGTATACATTTCTAAAGACTGCTTCATAATATGTAAAAGGTCATTTGAGCTGAAATAGCTTCTGATAATGAAGGGTCATGTTAGGAAATAATCTTTTGATCAGTGTTTTGATTCTTACTGGTTTAAGCATTTGAACAATGCTGAAGAATGCTGTTCTCTTGCTTCGATCATTTCTTTGTGATACGATATTGTCGGTGTCATCATTTAAGAACTTCCAAGCTACATAGTGCTATTGTGAAACTGGCTTCTGTTCTGGATACTTTGGGATCGTATTGAAATAACATTACAAGTTGTAAAATGACTGAACGAAGGCAATAATATTTTCTTGTTTGGGAGTTTTAACAGGTTCTGTGTGTGTGTGTGTGTGTGTGTGTGTGTGTGTGTGTGTGTGTTCTTTTAAGCATAGAAAATTTCAAAGTTAAGAAAATTATTTCCTTTGGATATTAGCATAAAACATTGCACAGTGATTTCTGTAGCAAATGTGCTCCTTTATAGTGGTTAAATATCATAAGATCTTTCAGACATACATACCTAATGTCCAGTTTTTCAGGTTATTGAAGTAACTGGATAAAGAAAAATGATACATTCTAAGTTGAATAGAATGGTTTATGGATCATTGTGCAATTTGGAAGGAAATCTTGAGAGAGTGAATAATTGTGCAAAATTAGCAAGAATATGAAGTCCGGAGACTTCTTTCTCCTTCCCCTTCACCCTCAAAAGCATGTTTATTTTTGAGAGGCAGATGGCGTGAGGCAATGTAAGAGATGCAGACCAAAGCTGTTTGCACACTCTTGGAAACAGGATATCAGAAGGAGACTAAATAAAGAAGTGGAGCATTCTTTTCCTTCACCTTTGCGGCTAGCCCTTGCTGTGATGGGGTGATATACAGAAAAGGGTATCAACTCGCCTCAGACTTATCCTACTTTTCTGACCGACTCATGAAGTTAGACAGTCATTTACTTCTTTTAGCCTCAGTCTTCTCTCTGATGAATGAAAGGACCAGATCACCTTCAGGATCCTCACAGCAACAAATTTTTCTGACTTTTTAATTTTCTTCACTGCAATAAGATGATACTTAATCATTTTGAAGGAGAGTGTTTTGAGTTCAGGTGATTAAGGTGTAGAAAGAAGAATGAGTCTCTTTTACCCTCAGTTGTGTTTTTGTTTTTCTCATGGCAGGAATGGCAAATGGGTATGGTCTCACCTGCCAGCCCTGGTCAGGTAATAAGAAGCATTCTCAGGGTGCTTCTGGGTTCAGAGGGAGTTTAGCGTTTGACTGGTGATGTCTGCCGTAGGTAAAGAACACAGAAAGGCCAGACCGTGCAGACTGCGGGCTCCACATTACAAGACGTGTTAGCACTTACACACTTCTAAATGGACTATTTGATCAGGAAATATTATCCAGACCACTGTTAATTTGTTCCCATTCATTCACTTTTAATGTTTTTCTAGAGTATAATGAGACAGTCTTGTTATTACAAAGTTGAGTGAGTTTGCTTTAGAAGTGTGAAAACTTACTCAGTAGCAATTTGATTTTAAGCCAGGTGGGCAGATGATCTGGCACAGTAGGTGGCGTTAAACTGATTCACATGACATTCGAGAAATGAACAGAATGTTGCCTCTGTGTGTATGCATATGATTTAATAAACAAAACCAAAAGCAGTTTCAACTAGATGGTAGAACGTAGCATTTAGTGCTAGCTTGTAAATAAAAGTCTGGAGCAGCAAGAAGTCCTTTGCCAATGGGAAAATTGTTTCTTAGAATTTTCTGAGAGTATCCCTTTATTTTTATGTTCTATCGTCTCTCTTTGTCTTCACTTGAAACACATTTTGGACTGTAAAAATACATGAAAATAAAGATTCTAGAGAATCTGTTATTCTAGCATAACTGAGATAGTAAGGACTAAAGATGACAACCTGAGTGGTTGTGGCCCCTGGAGCATGGCGTTGGGATGGTTCTGAGGATGCATCTGGCCTCGGGGAACCGAGTACCACGATAGTGAAGACCGTGTAATGATGCACGTATCATTCTTCCCACAAGAGGTGGCCATGCCACCTGTTCTACATAGAGAGGCGAAGTGATTCAGTATATTATGCACGCCCAAGTAAGGACCAGGACTTGGGAAGTCCTAGATCCCTTCCATTACTTGAAACTGTTACACTTTGCTTAGTTTGTTGGAATTAAGTAAGGAAGTAACTGAGGAGTTTATCATCTGATTGTAACTTTGGATGAGGAAATATTTAAATATCAGGATACTGGACCCACTGCCGTGTCAGGGGGCATCATGTCTCATAATAATATACGTCCTTCAAGTTAGGAGTTGCTAAAAAGCAAGTGGCCAGATGAGAGTGTTTTGAGAATTGAAAGATTTTTAAGTGTTGGATCATAAAAGTATGTTCAGCTTAGCACAGTTTGTGCCCACCATTTTTAGTAAGGTGGGACACATGAACAATAGAAAATCAGAGTGTGAATTTTGTTATGGGTATATGTATTTTCATATAAATATGTGTAAAATATAAGTATGTATGTGTTTATATTTGGGCCAAATGCAGCCATTTTATCCTTTAAATACAGATTTTGGCTCTGTGTGCTCTGGAGTTGTTGGATCTGTAGGTCTGTTCTGTTGAAACGGCAGAGGGGGCATGATGTGGTTTATTTCCAGAGCGCCACCTCCTGTTCTGTGTGTGGCAGAGCCAGCAGGCAGAGTGTTGCCTCATGAGAAATTGCTTCTCTGAATTCTTTATAAACTGGAAGGCTCTATGTCTAAAATTTAGAAATGAGAAGCATGCATTTAGCATCATTCAGTTCTATATTAGGTTTGTGAGTTATTTAATTTAATTTTTCAAAGTCTTAATAAGTGACTTGACCTATTTGCTGCTGAATATGACAAAAATTTCCTTGAAAAGAGCAAGACTGAAATCCCTATTTTTATAAAACCATGGTTAAGACTCTATAATAACATCATCTACATCCTTTATTGGGTTCGATTCTGCAAAAGCCAAAATGCTCATTGAGATTTGATATGCATGTTGTGTGAAAATCTAAAAATATTCTCTATGAAATATTGGTTCTGTCATTTTCAGACTGAAGTCATTCCTCATCCATCTTTTAGAAAGTTGTGATGAGCCAGATGTATGTGACGAGCAAATTGTGATTACCTGCCTGTAATCCCAGCACAGAATGGGGGCTGAGGCAGAAGAATCGTAGGTTCAAGCCCATTCTGGACAACTTAGTGACTTAGTGAGAACTTGTCTCAAAAAATAAAAAAGGACTAGGGATGTAGCTCAGTGGGAAGGTCTTGGGTTCAACCTCTGGTATCCTCCCCTGCCAAAAAAAGTTATGATAAAAGGCTGGGGATGCAGCTCAGTGGTAGAGTACTTGCCTAGCCCTAGGTTCAATTCCTAGTGCTGCAAAAACAAAAAAAGGGAGAGGAGTAAAAGTTATATTGAATTTTATATTACTTGTGTCTTTAATACCTCATTCCCCGTAGCTTTCTGACAACTTCAGAAAATCCAAGTTTCTGGGTTCTTCAGAAGGTGAGAATTGAAGTGCACAGGAAATTCACAGAAGCTCGTCAGCAGGAGGGAAGGTTCTGTGTTGAGTTGATCTAATATTAGAAATGTTATGTGGACACAAGAAAAATTAACAGATGGCTCATTCTACAGGATCTGGATGAGGATCAAGAGAGAATAATATCATGTCTTTACAAGGCTCAAATGTGACATCTATGAGCACTGTTGTAGGGGATGGCATTATTCAGCCTAGTGAAAATTTCTAGCTGTCTGCACATTTGAAATGTGTTTGTAAACAAGGGAGGTTCTTTACTTTTACTAGAAGTATGAGATAAACAATTCAAAGTTGGTAATAAATTTATGACAATGTAGAACAAATTTGGATCTTTAGGATTAGGTGTTGAAGATTATTAAGAAACAATTCTAAAAATCTAGTTGGTAGAGGGGAATCTTTTTTTTTTTTTTTTACCAAGAACATGTATTGGTACATTGTGTACATAATGATCATAATCAACATGGTTATTTTGTACCTGTACATGATATATCTTGGTTTTTCCCCCTCTTCCCCTCCCCTCCCTTCTTTCCCCCCACCCTTCCCTATCTGCAACAGGTTTATTTACATTTTTCCATCAGAGGCAAAATTTTTACATTGTAATATAAAAGGTGATTTTCATGATTTACGTGAAGGTACCTTTATGTTTTCCTTTGGGTGTGGACACCTTAGTAACAGGGCAGATGTTGGTATTCTAGCTTCTTTCTGTAGCAGTGAGGGCCAGGCCTAGGTGCCATCCTTGTAACTACTTGTCCATTATTGCTCTTGCATCGTTAGCGTTGCTGGCTGTTTGTCCTCTGCTTGTGTCCTCAGAGAGACACATGCTTCTCCTACTCCTGTCTACACTTTGGACATGCTTGTTATACAGCATAGATGGCCATATAGCTTATCTGGGATGGATGCTGAATTGCACAAGATGCATAAACTTGGATCATGCCAGACAACTAGAATGTATGGTCATGCTGGTTATGGCATTTACTTTGCATCCCGGAGGACACAAACTACCTTCGTATTCCCAATATTCAGCAATGATTGGCATAGTATAGGTATTTAGCAAGAATTTGTTGATTCAAGGAGGAAGGAATTAAGTATGGAAGGCTAATACTGTACTTATAAAATAAAATGTACTTTTCTGTTTCATTACAGCTGGTAATGCTGCTGTCATCAAGTATGAAGAGAAGCCCCCAAAACCAGCATTTCAGAATGGCTCAGGATCCTTATGTTTGAAGACTTTGGTACCCAGAGCTCATGTACACTTGCTAAAAACTCCTCCAAAAGGTATGGTCCTCACTGTGGATAGAAAGAGAGCAAGACTCTTAGTCATTGGCTTGTAAAAAGTTAAATTTTGGCCATTGAATTTATATTGTAGTTAGCAGTTTTTTAAAATTCTGCTGAGCAAGGAGATATATAGCCTTTTTACACCAAGGGGTTGTTCTTGTTCTGAGAGTCCATAGGTTCTATGGATAAATCTGTTATATCCATAAATCAGGAGGAAGAACAAGGGTGTCAGGTAAAAATAACACAAGTTTTAAATTACAACAATTCTCAAGAATACTGAGATAGAGAGGAGTAGAACTGTATGGTTTAATTCCCATCTATCAGTGTTTCATGTTTATTACTTTCATGTCTTTGGTCCAAAACCGTGTTCCTTCTTCTCTTTTTTTCCTGCTTTCTAATCCTTCCTGTTTCACTTGCTTTGTTATTGCTGTGGCTGCTAAGAATAATTTTCAGGTTTATAAAATATGTGATATATGATTAAAGTGCAGTGTTTTCTTGCAACTTTAACATCATGGGTCTGAGGTGCATCAGAAGTTTTCTCTGTTTGTAGAGAATTGAAAGATTGCTTCACCAAAAAAATAATTGTGAATGAGAAAATAACCCTATGAAATGCAACCCATATTTATATTAGAGAATTTGAAAAACAGAAAACACACAAGTCTTCCTTAATTCTATCAATTACCAATTACCTTTGCGTTTTCTTCTAGTTTTTTTCACTCGCCATATAAACATGGTTCTGTTTTTCTTTCTTTTTTTTTTTTTTTTTTAACAAAATCAGTGTCATAGTGTATACACTCTTCGGTATTTTGCTTTTTAATTAATTACAGTATATCATGAAAGTATCTTCATTTTAAATAGCTGTTTTCCAATTTGGTGGTTATCTGGTTTTGTTTATATTGGACAATGTCTCATTTTCCTTGGGGTGCATAATACGGAGACAAACATCTTTAATGTGATCATTGTTTCAGATTCTAATTACCTTCATGGGATATTCCTGGGTTCAATTGTATGAACCTCTTTGAAATTGTTAGCATATATTGCCAAGTCACTTTCTGAAAAGGTATCACTCTCTCACACCAATTCAGGAGTATCTCTTGCCCAACCTTCTCCTTAACATTTGTGTGTGTGTGTGCATGTGTATGTGTAAAGGATCATGTGGCAACTTGAGGTTACTAACCTAGTTAATGTGTATCAGCACTTTTTTCCTTCTACTGAACAGAACAAAAATAGACACAAGTATTGGTAAAGAGATACTTTGCTATCCAACCTTGATGCTGTGGTAACTTTCAGAGCAGGCAAATTTTGAGATCCCACTGATAATTTTGTAGAACAGCAAATTCTAGTATTCTAAAATGCCCTCATTATTCGATTTGTAAGATTTTTATTATCACAGAGGTTTTATTTAGTGAAAATCAGTGCTTTCCATTCAGAATGGCCATGGCTACCTATTTTAAGAAATTACCATTGCTATAAAATTCCACAGATAGAATATGGCAGCTTGTTCTAGTAATCTGCGGACGGTTATGTGTTACAACTATTTGAAGTCAAGTAGAGTCATTCATAGTTTTCTTTTACTGATGTATAGCTCTGTGCCTATTACTACTCCTGCTTGTATTTTTATTGTATTGGTTTGAAGAAAAAAACATATATTTCTTCACGGCTGAACAGAAATTGGCACTTTCTGAAAGTATGTTATTAGTGGATGTCATTCATTAAGCCTTGCCCTTCACTGCCATCAGCAGTAGGATAATGTGTTCATAATTGTGTGAATTTGCTACTATTAGAAAGTGAATTATTAATGGTCTTGCCTGAGAAAATACTGACATGTCCTATAAAACTGATCATGTGTAACTTGTGATGATAAAACCATATTACTCTTAATATTATTTTGATGCTATCTGGAATGTCATTTTATACTTAAAATATACCTGATAAATGTTGATTTCATTGCAGTGGTATTTCCTACCTAGAACTTAACATTTAGAGGATCTTTGGATAGTTTTTAAAAATAAAGCCACTCTTATTTATAAAATGGTTTGTTTTTGTGTGATACAACAAAATGTATGTGTATTTCATATATATATTTTTCATATTTTAGGTCCTTCAAGAAAAAATCTGTTTACACCTTTTAATGCAGGTGAGTGAGCACTTTAAATATGAGTGGAGAAAAAGGAATCTTTCTTTGGAAATGTCATGTTATCAGTAAAAGTATTTAGATGTATTTACAGTGAATTTTCATTGGTATGCTTGCCAGTAGATTTCAGATTTGAAATGTGAATGACTGCTTATGACATGTACCAGCATAGCATTAGTAGCTTCTCAGTAGCTTAGATTATTCTGTTCTCTTTCTTCACTCTTCTTTTGGACATACTTACATCTCTTTTGAAGACGGTGTGAAGCTTCAACTGTTTGAACCATAAATGAGGATTAACCTTTGCCTCCTGAGAAGCCACAGAGCTCACATAATGTATTCATTACAAGGTTTATGTTCTATGTAGCTGATCAGATTCCCTGGATACTACCTATATTCTCTTATTTTATGTGCACTGATAAAATAGTTCTGTGAATTCTAAATCCCTTAAAGATCAGAACAGTGAATCAGAAGAGAGAAAGATACAATCACCTCATATTGATGCTCTGTGACCATGTCATACATCAAGGATACAGTTGTGAGAGAAAAACGAGCAAGGCCCTTTTCAGGGAACTTACAAAATACTCAAAGGATTGTACAAATAAACATGAATCACAATCGCAATGAGTTCTAGGGAAGGAAGGCTGTATGCTCCTGGGAGAGGTCTGGATTGAAGAGTGTGATCTAGTGAGGGAAAATTGGGCAGGAAGTATAAGCTTATGAGTATCCTGTGTAAAGAAAATAGAGTGTAGCCATCAGGCAATAACTAGTATCTTTGCCCCATCAAATGTATTCATTTTCCTCAGCTTAGAAAGGCAGGAAAGTGCGAAGGAATTACATGAAAATTATTAATCTTTTGTAAGTTCTTAAAGCAAGAGAAAACTCTGCCATGCAGAATGTTTTAAATTCTGAAGGTCCCCAACAGCCTGAGTTCGAATATATATGTTTATTCAAGTGAAGTTTAAAAGACAAAAGAAGTTGTTCTGTGTAGATCTTGGGTTTTGTATTCTTTCATTTTATATTTGTAGCACAGCCTAATATTTTGGAGGAAAAAAAGGTAGATCATATTCTATCGGATAACTTTGTGTTGGAAAACCAATTACTCATTGTCAGAAAGTTGGGTCTTATGGTTACTCTATGTGTAACAGTTTGAGAAACTTCCACACTGTTTTCCAAAGAGCCTGTACCATTGTATATTCCCACCAGCAGTGTATGAGGGGTCCAGTTTCTCCACATTCTTGCTAACACTTGATTTTGTCTATCCTTCTGGTTAGAGCCAGCCTACTGATTATGAAATGATATCTGATCATGCTTTCAGTTTGCATTTCCTTTCATGCCAGTGATGTTGAACATTTATTCATGTGTTTATCGGCCATTTTTATGTCTTCAAAGAAGTGTCTATTCAAATCCTCTGCCCATTTTAAAATTTGGATTGTTTGTATCATTGACTTGTAGGAGTTCTTTATTCCATATGTTAGGCCCTTATCAGAGATAGGTTTTATGGATATTTTCTCTTCACAGAGATAGATTTTGTGGATATTATGGGTCATGATTTACTTTCTTGATAGTATCCTCTGAAGCATAAGTGTTGTTAATTTTGGTCTAATCCAGCTTATTTTTTATCTTTTGTTTCTTATGCTTTTGGTGAAATATCTCAAAAAGCATTGCCTAATTCAAGATCATAAAGATTTATGCCTCTTTTCTTTTAATATTTGTACAGTTTTAACTCTCAATGTAGGTCTTTGATTTGTTTCAAGCTGATTTTTAAATGGTTTCCCATGTGGACATCCAGTTGTTATAAAAGCATTTTTTTCCCCACTTAAAATGTTTTGGCACCTTGTTAAAAAAAAAATTGGCTATAAGTATGAGGAGTTATTTCTGGATCCTAGATTATATTCTATTGACCTTTGTGTCTATTCTTGCTAATTCTATACTGGCATGATTATTTGATGTAGTCAGTTTTGAAATCAGGAAGTATGAATTATCCAAATTTGTTCTTTTTTGAGATTCTTTTGATTTTTCCACATCCCTTGAATTCTCATGAATTTTGGGATCAGCTTGTCAGTTTCTGTAAAGAAATCAGCTGGGAATTTGATAGGGTGCTACTGAATCTGTATATAGGTGTATGGACTACTGCCATCTTAATGGTGTTCAGTATTCCAAGTCATAAGTGTAGGATTTCTGCACATTTAGTTAGATCTTTAATTTCTTTCAACAATATATTATAGTTTTCAAAATAAGTGCTGAACATATCTTTATTAAGGACTATTTTCTTATAGTAACTTTACTTTGGCAGCTCTTATTGATTTGAATAACAGTAAAGTGGCTGGTTAGATAAATCTATTATACCCATTTTAGTCTATGTTAAATATAAAACTTTGAAAGATTTTTAATTCATGACCAAGTTTATGATCATGCAAACTATGACAGGTGTAACAAATAATAATCTTCAATGTATTTCCTTTCTGTACTACAGAGGAAAGCTGTAGCATTAGACAATTTCCCTGGTTAGATTGTTGTACTGACGTTTTTCCTTATTTTAGTGAATTTTGACAGGTAAGATTAGATTCTGATTAAGTGAGAAAAGAAAGGGAAAGTGCTAATCATGATGTGGATTTGACAAAACCTTTAGCCATGAAGCAGAAATAGGGTATATGACAGAGTTCTAGAGTGCCAGTCTTCAATTAATCACTAACTTTTTAACATTATTTAATCGGTGGTCTAATTTTTGCAACAGAAAAGGACATATTTTAAGGAGTCATCATTGTAGATTAATTTAGATTCTCTGGTATGCCCCTGTATTTTCCCAAAAATCATAAGCATGACTCTCCCAGGTTCTCTGACTTAGTGCTCAGTTATTATCATGGCTTAAGACTGAACTGCTGTTATAATGAGCCTAATGAGAAAAATGTCACTTTAAGGTGACTTTTGAGGAACAACTTTGATGGCAAAAATGATGTCCAAGTAGCCAGTGACCGGGTGCATCTCTGAGCCTTCCATTTCTGTGTAATACAAAAGGTTCTAAGTTTTTCTGCACTATGATATTCAATGACTGCAGATCACCTTGACTTTCTTTATTTTCTGCTGGCAAACAGACACATTTTAGATGACAAAAAAGACATTGCGTCTACATACAAACATTTTCCTTTAAGCATTGCCTTTGGAGTCATTGTTCTATGGTTTTGAGATCATTTTGCTTTTTAAGGAGCAAACAGTGGTAAAAGGTTATGGTTGCCTAACTTCAAATCTTTTAATTTTAGTAACATTTTTCCAAATTCCAAAAGTTTAGCACATAGAGGGTTTGTGGTTTTTTGGTGTTTTTTTTGTTTTTTTTTAATAGTGGTAGGAGTGGTGGTTTTTGCAATAGTGGGGATTGAACCTAGAGCCGTTGCACTGAACTGCATTCCTAGCTCTTTATTTTGAGACAGAGTCTTGCTAAGTCATTAAGTTGCCCAGGTAGGACTCAAACTTATGGTCTTCCTGCCTCAGACTGCCTTTGCTTTTTTTAATTTGTGACTTTAAATAAAGTTTATATACCTTTATATCGCTTCTCACTTAACATACAGTGATCACTTTTAATAATGGTCATATTTAGTACATGAAGTAAATGTAACCACATGTCTTGAATATTTTGTGTGCTTTTGTTGTTATATTCATAAGCAATTCTATGATAAGCATCTTTCTAATTAGAAGTTTCAAAGTTTAGCAAAGTTTCTTGTTCTTAAATTCTTAAAAGTAGTATCAGTAAATCACATGTACACATTTATTGTCACTTCACTCAGATAACCAAATTCTTTTCCAGAAACTTCATATCTGTTAATGTCATGATTGACAACATAAGAGAGTGCTGACCTCACCATATCCTCCCTGGTCAATATTGGATGTTATTTAAAAAAAAAAAAGTTTAACTGACATATTTAAAATGGCACATCATTGTTTCAGTTTAATGTTTAATCAGTTATTTTAAAGCAATTCCCATTATCTCCTAAGAAGGAGAAGAAGAGCAGGAAGAGTATGAACTTTGGGGTACTAGATATCGGTGTGACTCTTGGCTCTGCCACTTTCTATTTGTGTCCTAACCTCGGGCTACTTGCTGAGCCGCCAGAGTCTCAGGTTTCTCACTTGGCAGTGTGGGAATATTCAGGGAGTCATTCCCAGGATGAGGATAATTTTGTCGTGCAAAAATTTTTGTATACCAGAACCTTGAATGGTAGCAACTTCTGTTGCTAGGGATGGTGATGGCGATAGTCCTTTCTGTTGTGCTTATACTTTTAAGAATTCTTTTCCAGGAAATTGAATTATTTTAAGCCCTTAAATAAGCAGGCAGAAGAGATCACTTAAAGTCAAGAACCACCTCCATAGGGTCTAACTTTCGTAACTTATTTAAAGATTGTGATGCTACAAGATTCTAGGCAACATTGACTCTAAATAAAACTTGGCTTACTGTTTATAAGGACGATGTCACACATACCACAAGATACTATTATTACCTGGGTTCTGTGACACAGAGAAGCTGTTTGGGATGCCAGAGGCTCGCAGTTGTCTTTATCCAGGTCCCTGGTGGTTTTCCACAGTCTCAGGTGCTGTGGTGTCTGCCTTGGAAAGCTGGGATGCACTGCTCCTTCTGTCCCCTTTTAGTAGAGAGCGCAGGCAGGGTGGCTCCTTGTATCTCCTTTTTCCATGTGGAAATGATGGAAATGATTGAGAACCACAGACCTGCTCCGGCAGGCTGATCTTGATGTTGCTGGGTGTCCTCTGCCTGTTTCTGTTGTCACCTTATGAGTATCATAACCCGCCTCTCATAATTAAAAGGCAGATGTTATTGAGAGATGTGATAAACTTCATGTTTCACATTAGTGGACGAGGAGAGAGAGGATCATTTAATAAGTCTTGTTGGGGCATTGGCTCTTTTTCTAACAGGAGCTGGATTTCTTCTTCACATATTACACACAATTGTATCCCATATGGATTCATTTTAAACACAATTAAAATAACAAAAACAGTGAGAATGTAGACTTGAGCATAAAAGGCCTTTCCACATTGATTGTGGCAACAGATGTTTAAAGTTTCCTCTTTGTCAAAATCATTATAGAACAAACTGAGAGATTAGCAACATAATATCTGAGTTCAAAATGTATTACAATGCTTCAGTAATTAAAACAGTATGATACTGGCATAAAGATAGACACATAGATCAATGGAACAGAATAGCCCAGAAATAAATCCACACGTGGATGGTGCGCTGATCTTTGACAAAGGTGCCAAGAATAAACAAAGGGAAGTGATAGTCTTTTTGACAAATGATGTTGGAAAAACTGGATATCCACAAGCAAAAGAGTGAAATTGAGCCCTCATCTCACACCATACAGAAAAACCTCAAAGTAGATTAGAGATTTCAGTGGAATCCTTGAAACAGTGAAAGTCTTAGAAGAAAACATGGGAGGGGAAAGCTTCAGGACCTCATTCTTGGTAACAATTTCTTGGTATGATCTCAAAAGCACAGGCAACAAAAGCAAAATTAAACAAGTGGTGCTACATCAAATCACACCTCTTCTCTGAAGCAAAGGGATAATCATTTGCATGAAAGGCAGCCTACAGAATGGGAGAAAATATTTGTAAACTATACCTCTGATAAGGGGTTATTTACCAAAACAAAACCAGGATCTAGAAGAGAGATTTGCTCCTCCACATTCATTGCAGCATTATTACCATACCTAGGAGGTGGGAATGACTCAAATGCCTATCAGTGGATGTGTAGATTAAGAAAATTCTGTATTTGAGTACAATGGGATATGATTCAATTTTTAAAAAGAAGGAAACCTTGCAACAACATGGATGCACCTTGAGGACATTATGCTAAATAAAATAAGACAGTAACAGGAAAAATATGGCATGATACCATTTGTGTAGCATCTAAAATAGCTAAAATAGCCAAAATCTCAAAAGCAGAGTATAGAACAGTGGTTACTGGGTTCTAGCAGGTGGTTGCCAGGAAATGGAAAGTTACTGTTCAAGGGGGATAGAGTTTCAGGTGTGCAAGATGAGCATGCCTGTAATCCCAGCACCTTGAACGGCTGAGGCAGAAGGATTGAAATTTCAAGCATGGCATAGACAACTGAAGGACCTTGCCTCAAAATAAGTAAAATTTAGAAAAGAGGCTGGGGGTGTAGCTTGATGCGAGGGCCCTAGACTAAACCCCCCATGTGGCAAAAGCAAAAAAAGAAAGAAAAAAAAATCTAGAGATCTGTTATATAACATTGTGCCTATAGTTAACAATATTGTATTGTCCTCTGAAACTTTTGTGAGGGTAGATCTCACATTAAGTGTTCTTACTTTAATACTAATAAAGAAAAGTACACAAAAAAGCATGGGACAGAAAAGAAATATATAGGACTAAGTATCAGGAAGAAAGTTTACCAACTTAATTAAAATAATGCACTATCAGTTCCTGCCTAATTTTTAATGGTAATACCTGGTACTGGAAAATGAATGAGGAGGAATAGATCCTTCTATACTGTATACTGCTGATTGAGTATAAATCAGAACATCATGTATAGCAAAATGCTTCTACTTAGGAATTCCATTATCAGAAACGACCCTAGGGAAATGATTTATTTATTGCTTCGTACAATTAATTAAAATCAGGGAAAATTTGAACAGCCTGAGCGTCATACAGGTGTTATTTAAATTAGGTTCACTGATGTTTTGATGACATTTTGAAAGCCATCAGAATAACAGCAATGGTGGCGAACCTCTGGCATGCGTACCACGGTCAGCTGTTTATCACTGAACGCTCTAAAAGGTTCGCCATCCCTGAGATATAGGGGACTATTTAATACCTTCTAAAGATAAGTGTGTTAATATCTTAATCAACCTTATCAACCTTTAACACCTTATCAACTTATATTAAGTTTAAAAACTAGTTGCAGAACAGTATGAAGTACAAGCAATTTAAATTTTACAGTATTTTAAAAATACTTTTACAATGAACCATGTGAGGGTTTTTGGTTTGTTTTTGAAAGCTAAACTTGACATGAAATCAAAACAGTAGTGCTTCTAAATTAAGGTCTTATTTTGGGAGCCCAAAGAAACAGAAGGCAATTTCACTGTTCTTGAAGGCCTTATAATCTTGTGGGTGGCTGGGGTTTGAATTTTTTCTAATTGTTTCTCATGAAATTTTTAACAATTACCAACAGTAGAATTATTAAAAGGACATTAATAATTACAAGAGGACATTATGGAAAAATTAGATCTTGAGTTGAATAGAATGAAGAATATGTTACAATTTGTGATAAGGAAAGTAAGATAAATTAGGATTAATGCTCTGTATTAGGTGAAGGAAGATTGGTTGGATAAAGATGCTTGAATATCTGAGCAAGCCAGTTGATTTAAATTTAAAAGACAGTTTTGTTTTGGTTTTTTTTTTTGTGGTGCCGGGGATCGAACTCAGGCCCTTGTGCTTACTAAGGCAAGCACTCTAATCACTGAGCTAAATCCCCAAGCCCCAGTTGATTTAAATTTAATCTTCTTGATTCTTTGTGATCATTAACAACAATAAGCCAGCCATACTTTGAATGCATTTCTTAGCTTCTAAGCACCCCTGTACAGCATATATTAGAATTATGTCTACAATCATGCTCTCCTTGTTTTCTAAATTACTGATTTGAAACAAAAACCAAAGCAGACAGATTTCTGCCATACAATTTATGTAGTACAATTCGTGATTCTGTTGTTTGAACATACTTGACCTGATGGACTCGTCGAAGCCTTGCTGTAGGCTTATACTGCGTTAGTGATCATTCCCACTGTTGGCCACAGTACCAAACACCTACAATTTAAGGGTGGATGTTCATTTTGGATTCAGAAGTTTCAGTCCATGGTTGGCTGGTGTCAGGCAGAAACGATATGGTGGAAAGGCCTGACAGAAGATGGCTCCCCCGCCCCTGACAGCCAGGAGGCAGAGAGAGAAAGAATGAAGAGCCCGGGACTAGCCTACCCTTCCAGGTCAAGCCCCAGCAGCACACTCTCCGACCAGGCCCCGCCTCCTGACTGCACAGGAAGTGCTGAATGCCAACCTGGATGGGCCTCCTGATTAGTGAGCACCTCTTCGATCCAAACACACTGAGACTTTCCGAAGACGTTTAGATATAAACCATAACGAGGCTTTATGCAATAATTTTTATGTTATTTCCCTTTTCCTGTGTCATTAATAGAAACAATTTATTTTGTAAACTTTCTACAAAAGAACAACTCAGTGTTTAAACTTATTGGGATGTTTATTTTTTCCTGTCCCTGGTATCTCTGATAAAAAGCATAAAAGAGGAACGTACAGGAATATATAACAAACAAAAATAATCTCCCCGTGCATTGCTGACATTCTGGTATACATATTTACTTCAATATTCTTTATTTCTATTTAAAGTTGACAAGCTACATTAATTAAAATTTGAAATCATAGTTTTTTTTTTACTATTTAACTTCCTAACATAAGCTTTGCTACACTTCATAAACCTTTTTGTCTAATTTTTATAATTGTAAACTATTTCACCTTAAGCACCAAAATTTCCTTGATTTTTTTCACCCTACTATCCTTGGTAAGCGTTATCATGTTTACTTAAATCAAATTAAGAATATATAAAATAATCTCACACATATTTCTTTTTAGTATAATTTTAGAAACTGTAGGTTGTATAGAAGTGGTAATAGCTCATTAAACAAAGAACTTCTTTGAACCAATTTTGTTTTGTCTTTTGATCTTCCAAAAAGTATATATTTATTATTAAAAAAAATAGTTCAAACCTTAAAATAACTGCTTATTTGGTTATTTAAATGAGTGAATGAAGGTATAGTGTATGATCCCTAGCCTTGAATAGTAAATTGTAAACGTTGGTTATTCTTGGATGACCACTAGGGGACAGACTATATTTGTGAAAGAATTGAAACTTGTATTTTTTGTATCTGGTGTAACTTTACTTCTGCGTGTACTGTATTGGGCAAACAAGTATTACTTTGACTTCTGAGTTTCTCTCTTCACTGGCATCATTCCTATTTATTCTTTCGAGTTCTTGATCTGCTGTTTTTAAAGTGATTATTAATAGCATTACTTTTAAGATATGTGAAATAGCTTAGTGGAGTTCAAGTAAAAATTCTAATGAATGTAACTAATTGGTGACTAGATTGCTAATTTTGGGGGGCACTCTAGGCTAAAGGTTTTCCCTTTTGATGGGGATAATTTAGAGTTTAGTATTAACAACAAACAAAGCCCCTCCAAAAAAATCCCCAGAACCCCCTCCCCCAAATTTTTAACAATATGGACTGTCTTGTGCCTATTTGTAATAATATTTATTTGATTTTATTATTTTATTTAGGATTCTGATGATGATTTATGTGTTGGTTTTTTTATGTTTTTGAGGTTTATAGGAAGAGGTTGCAATATTTTTTAATATTTGAAAACTGGGGAAAGGCATTTGGATTTTAAAAAAATAATAAATTATAATAAATAGACAACACCCAAAGGTAGGTTTTCTTGACTTTAATTCCTTAATGATTTGTAACTTAGTTGCCATGGACGCAACATGTCTAACAGATTCACTGTCTGTATGAACGTGTGTTCTCACAGTGACCCTGGAAGAGGCGCAGGGCGTGTCTCTGTTGCTGACAGTCTCCAGCGTGACAGGCTCTGGGGTGCCGAGGGAAGAGTGAAGGGACTTAGTCGAATTTTCCTTTCCTGCCTGTCTCCTTCTTTTTTCACATTCTAGATGTTTTATAGAATTACTAAAAGAATAACTGCTTCTTGTCTATCTTAACAGCATTTAATAAGATTATTTATGATTAACAATTTCTGCGTTTTTTCTGATTAATATTTTTAGTAAATCTTGGAAACAGGCATTGATCATTTTTTATTCATTGTTTTGTGTTATTTTTAAATTAAAAAATTGTTGAGTTTGGGCAGTTCCTGGTTCAGTGGCATTTGCTTTGCTTAAGTGAGCATATTGTCAGTGTTAATTTTCCTATACACATGTTTGCCTTTCACTTCTTCTGGTTTTGGCCGTTGTATGTTAATGTGCTTTTACAAACCATTCTGCTGAAATAAAATAGATCCCAGTAAGAGATACTCTTAACTGTACCTTGTCCTCATTCTTAGTCCCAAAAGTGGCTGTAACGGATCGCCTGGTACTCTTCCTTCCCCCTCTTGGTGGTGGAGGGGAAACCTGGGTGCCCTGCCAGGTAGGCAGGCACTATCCTTCAGCAGTATCCCAGCCCACCTAATGTTCTGTAAATCAACAGGTGTAGTCCTTACCGTACTATCTGATTGACTATTCTTCTGGAAATGTTATTATCTTACATTTGGCAGAGAAATTGCATAACCTTTTTTTTTCCCCCCCGGGACTAGGTACTGAACCCAGGGCTTTTGCACTAAGCTACATTCCTCAACCTTTTTTTCATTTTCTGTTTTGAGACAGGGTCTTGCTCGGTCACTAAGCTGTCCAGGCTGGACTCAAACTTGCAATCCTGTCTCGGCCTCCCAGAGTGCTGGGATTACAGGCGTGTGCCACCCTGCTCAGCAGCCTTCACTTTTTATTTTTGGTATTTAGTGAAGTTCTAAACACTTGACAATTAAAGCTGAGCATTTTATCAATCTTATTAAATATATAAGAATAAAAAATTTATTAAAGATGGGGAACATTTTTTGCTTCAAGTGTATTATCTTTATCCAGAGCATTGGGCTTATAGGTAAAATACCTGAAATAAACTACTCAATGCTATTAGTATGAATTATAGGATTGAAACATTTAAAAATAAGACAGATTGATTTAAAGAAATCTCATTTTTTCTGTATTACTAAATTGGCACATGAGGTAGTTGATTTCCCTTAACGATGTTTCAGTAGTTATAGGATCTGCAGCATGGTTGGCTGTTACATAAAGCTCCTGAGACCACCCACTTCCTCCTCCTCTTTCCCATCCCCGAGGAGAACCACAACATCTCATGTGCAGTGTGATGTCACTCAGAGGCTGCATGCTTCTGGATGTGCTAAGAGGAGATCTTACTCAGAGGGAGAGCATTGTTTTGGCAACATCTGGGAGTGAAAAGGAAACTCGAAACTGTGGATAGCTCTGGGTGGTTTCTTTTCTTTTCTCCCTTTGTGACTCTGTGCTGGAATGACATTAGCCGTGTAGGCATGTTTCCTCTTGCTGTGCTTCTTGGCCTTAAAGAGTATTGAATTTAAAAAGACAGCATGTGAGTGCATAGAAGCTACTTGATCTGTGAAATCATCCCACCTGCTCTGAAGACATGTTGTTGTCTCCCAAATTCTCCTTGTCCACCATTCACGTCCGACTGACTGCCAAAGGATTGCTTCGGAATCTTCGACTTCCTTCAGGTTTTAGGAAAAGCACTGTTATTTTCCACACAGGTCAGTCTTGCATAGATCTCTGCCTAGGGTTGCATGGGGGACATCTTGGTTAACTTGCAGATGTTTACCAGATTTCTAAGGTGATAGATAATTGGGGAAATAAGACTCTCTTTAGTAAAAGAAGCAGGATTAATTGGGGCGGGGGGGGGATAAGCAGTTTGCTCTTATGTTCCAGCACACGAGTGTACTTGCACTGTTTGTAAACAGATAGGTGGTCTGCTCCTGTTTGCCGAAGGCAGAATGGTTACCTCGGTGTTTGCAGGCACTTTTCTCTGTTACCAGTCAACTCTGTAAAAATCAACACCTGTAAATTACATTTGACTTCAGGTGATTTTGGAGATAGGACCTCAAGTAAATGAAGAAAAAATATTTCTCTTTCCATTAAAAAAATGAGAGGGTTTCTGTGGTTTCTTGTTATGAAGTTTCTGAGATTGGTCAGTTATTTTATTATTTTTATATACTATACAGATTTCTGTATTTTAAGTACTCCTGAAATAAAACATCTTCAGGTTTGTGGAGCATGAATTTATTTATTTTTTTTAGTCACAATATTAAAAAAATTTGCAGTTGTAAAATAGTGCCACCCCTGACATTTATGTTTGTGTCAGGTTGTCATTTTCGGTGCTTAAGATGGAAATAAATACAGTGTGTATTTCAGGCACACAGAAACCTGCCTGTTCACTTTTAGGAGATTTGCTTGTCTCTCATTGCTGCCTCTTCTACATGATAATTACAGCTATGGCAAATTAAGTGGATTTTATTATATGAAAACTCAGGTGCTGTTACATTTGGTTTTGCGCTGGTTAGTGTTGCCATTAGTAGGATTGGTTAATAGGGATGTGAAGAGAACTTTTTCTGTTTCATTTATCTGGTAGCCTGCATGTGCCTTGTTTTTAGCATGGCACATCTCTGTCCCTAGTGATTGTTTGTTTGTTTGTTTCTTCAGGAAACTGATTTTAGTTTTCCTACAGTCATCTCCTTTCTCTGCAGGATAAGTCTGCTTTTTTTCCAGCACCCTTTCTCAAGTTTCATAGCTCCCCTTGACCTGTCTTGTGAGTTTGCCAGCCTTTCCATCTAGTCTGAGCTGACAGCTGAAAGTAAATGAGGGAAGGCAGGAAGTAAACAGTGGCTCTTCCTCTCCTGGCCCAAATGCCACTCTCATTCTTTCAACCTTAGAAAATAAAAAGGGGGCTTTGGGGTGTAGCTTGCTGGTAGGTGAGGCTCTGTACTCTATCCCCATCAAGCTGCCCGTAAAAAGACTAAAAAGGTCCAAAAATAACAATAAAAGGATGCTCCATATGTGTAATAACTTGAATGATGTAGAATAGTGTCAATTTAACAAGTTTTCCTTTAAAATAATATAACCCCAGCTCTGTGGTAGAAAGAAAATCAAACAGTATAGAGGGCTGTACCCAGCCCTCCCACAGAGCACCCTTCTTGTAGTTTCTTGGGTGTCCTTCCCCTGATCTTCTAATCATATGTAAGCCTAGGTAGGTCTTTTGGGCCCCTTCTCATTATACAGAAATAGTAGTATAGTATATACTCTTCCATAGCTTGTTTTTTAAGACGAATATAAGAGTTTTTTGTTTGTCTACTTTGTTCTTTTTAATAGTCCTGAAACATTCCACTGTTAAGTGAGCCATGGTTTATTTAACCAGCCTTCTATTATTTGAAATAAAGTTGCTTGCAGTATTTTGGCAAAGCAGATAGCTTTTCAAGAGCGTATGAACAAGACACTAGACTATGAGAATTGTAATAGTGATGTTCAGACACATTTTCTGAATTTAAGAATAATTTTTAAAAATTTATTTGATGACAGTCATAATTTTTAGAGCTAGAACACACATAGCAGTGATTGAGTCTACCTTATTTTATACTAGGAAGTCCAAGGCCCAGAGAATTGAATTAATTTGCCAGAGTACGCACAGTAAGTCACAGAGATAAGACTAAATCCTGGGACCTCTGTTCAGAAGTTTTGGTTCACAGTTTTTTCTGGCTGTGAATGTTATTGTTTCTTTTAGGCCCAGAACCTAGTGATGATGGAGAAAGAGTTTTATGTGGGGAAACATTTAAAAGTTTTTGTTGTTGTTGTTGTTATTTTTACCAAGAACATGTATTTTGGTACATTGTATACATAATGATTACATTCATCATGGTTAATTTCTTTCTCTTCTTTTACCCTTCTTTTTTTTCATTTTTTGTTTTTTGGGTTTTTTGTTTTGTTTTGGTGCTGGGGTTCGAACTCAGGGTCTTGTGCTTGCCAGGCAAGCACTCAACCACTGAACTAAATCCCCAGCCCCATTAAAAGTTATGTAAGGTACAAAACAAACATGATGAATGTGATCATTATATGTACAATGTACCAATACATGTTCTTGGTTAAAAAATAATAAATAAATAAATAAAAGTTATGTAAAGAATATAGTTTACTTTGTTCCATAAGAATCTTTTGTGACTCTCTCCATATTATATAATTTTAAGGTTAGTTAGAAAAATCTTCCCAAACCTGAATATTGAAACCGGTCCCTTTATTCATATCTAAATGATCAGTGAGCCATGACTTGTTTGTATTCTTAGTAAACAAAGTGGTGTTGTTGCCTTAGAGTCAGAACTATTGACCTGGATTCCACAAGTCCTGGTCACAGCCTTGGATGTACTAGGAACTAGGTGAGTGACTTTCTTCACCTAAGAGGGAGAGCACAGGGCTACAAAATAAGGGTGTCGGATGAGATGATTTCCAACATACCCTTAGCTTCAAATTTTATGAATTCCTCACCTGTAGATTTTTAAACTCTGGATGTATTGGTACACCTGGAAATCCATCTTATCTAATTATCTCCTAAATCCAGTTAATCTTCCTGACTTACCTGTTTCTTTTCATGACAGCACATTTTTCCCTTATCTCATCATCAAACTTCAGACATCTCTGAATTAGTATTTGTCCTCATTTATCCACAACCAATTAGTTGCAAGAATCTGAGACTTCATCCTTTGTAATTTCTATTTACTTTTACCTCCTGCCATTAGCTTACTTAGGCATTTAGGTTAAAACATTTGAAATTGCTCTTCTTTTAGTAAAAAAAAATTAGCCAAACATTGACATCATTATCATGCAACCCATCTTGTTGACTGGGTGATCAGAAAGGTTTCTTATTTGGCCTGCGTCCACAGCTTTTTCTCTGCTTCTAAACCGACTTTAACATTGCAGGATTGACTCATTTGTGTCAAAAATATATCTGTTAGGAATGTACCATGTGCCAGGCACAGGGCTAGGAGCTGAGAATGTGTTTAGGTCAGGGTCCCAGGTGGCTCCTGCTTTTACCCAGCCTGCAATTTAACAAAGACAGACCCTGAACATCAGGTGGTCATCGTCGGGTGTGGGCCAGCACCCAGGAACCACTGTGCACATGGAGCCGCCTTTATCCAGATGTGTCTTTTTAGTTGGGTCTTCAGGGTACGTGGAATTAGTCGAGACATAAAAACATGTCCAGAGAAAGTAGCTGGGGAAAGCCTGGAGGTGAAGGAGAGGATGGTTTCTTCAAGGAAACAAAAGAACTATAATATTTCTGATCAGAGAATGTAATGAAAGAGAGGCTGGCAATCGTAGAGACCCAACCAAACATGGAACCACGCGCCTTAGTATATTGTTATTGGGTGCACCCGCTGACAACATGTGTTGTTGGATCTGGGGTGTAATTGATTTTCCCTGTAAAGAAGACCGAGGTGAAAGAGAGTGACTTTGTTAGGAGTCTTGTGTGACCTTGCAGGATGTCAGCATGGCTGGAGATGTCAGGACTGAGGAGTCCAGATACGACTTGACCAGCTTGAAAAGAGCTAGCAATTGTCCTGCTTGCTGCAGTATTAACCTTCATATATATCAGAAAATTTCCCAACATACTAGTTCCAGATTTGTGATAAGTCAGCACAGGGAGAAGGATTTTCTCAGTAGAAATATTCCTTGCCACTTAGAATTCACTTTTCCTTCAGAGCTGGAAATACTTGTGTTAATTATTATGAGTACTGACCTTGGACCCTCAGAGAGTTAATGTTCTCTCTGCCCCAGTGAGGATGATTTACTATGCCGAGAAATAAAATTCTTTTTGCTGAGCTAGTTAGAGTAAAAGTGATTACCGCAGCAAGAAGGATGGATGTAGTACCATCGGAACTAAATACTTTCATGTTCTTAAAGCAGCACTAAAGAGAATCATTTGACTAGGTATTCAGTAAGCGTCAGGCAGTATGTGAATAAATTTGTTTCATTAGAATGAAATTAATCAAATTAAATTCTTGGATTTCGTATTCCCTTTTGAGACTGTCAAGCAGGAATGCTTTTAACTGAAGAACAACCCCCAGTTTAACTGAAAGTAGCTTGTCTCACCTAAGAAGCAACAGCTGTGATGTTCAGAGGGCCATCGATGCCAGGATCAAGATGTGTGCTATTTTTTTAGCCCTATTTTCATGACTCTTGCCTCATAATCTCACAATGGATGCTTCAGGAAGGGGAAAAAAAAAAATAGAGTGATGTAGTACCAAATCACTTAAGCTTACATCTCACTGGCTAGATCCCTGTCGTGTGGCTATCTCTACCTGCAAGGGAGGCTGGGAAATGGAGGGCTTGACTTCTCTAGTCTCTGTAGTACATGCCTGTATTTTATAGTGTCTACCTGAGAGAAGGCTAAACAGTTATTCTCAGAAGCAGTTATTGGTCACTTACAAATGAAGAAAGGGTACTACTTAAATCAAATCTTGCAATAGGTCTTGGTGTTTATCTTTCTGATAGAATAGGATTTTGGGGAGGGAATGATTGCCTAGTTGTAATTATTATTGTATTTCAATTAAACTTTCAAATTAACTTATTGTTTGGACATAAGCTTTATTATTTGGCTTTGGTCACATCAGTGAAATTTCCATTTTAAAATAATACGATGAGAAAAATGTTTCCAACTTAGGTGTGGCTTTTATGTCCTTAATATTTTCTTAGTGATGTTTTTGTGGTGGGTATCCTTTTCATGCACTCTTAAAGTGAGAGTAAACTTCAACTTCTCTTGTGTTTCTCTCTTATGCTACAAAACATAGAACTCAGTGAAGCCATTAGAGAGAACTTTCATTTAAAAACATGTATTACAATTTGTGTGTAAAATAAAAAGGATTCGTCATTTGTAGCATACAAAATAATTCAAAAGGTCCAAGTTCAAGAATAACACATAAGAGATGTAGCCTTCCACTAACCCTTTGTTATTGTACTAGGAGTCCAGATTCTTCTTTTTGGCTTCCTTGAAAGCACTCTTGAATATTTTGCTGGCCTCTTGTCACACTGATGGGCGTTTACCAAGAACTGGTGTTATAAATTCATACTAAGAACGTTTTGTCATCGATTGATACTAAGATATAACTATGGTGATCTTGGGGCTTTGCTATGACAGGAAAATGTACTCTTTCATAGTTCTACTCTTAAGTAGAACAGCATTCTATTTAAGGAGACAACGTAATGTCAAGTGACTTCACAATAGATTTTATGTTATCTAGATAAGTTTCTAAAAGTTAGATGTTAAAAAATATAGCCAGTACATCTTGATTTGACAGATTTCAGATAAAGTTTTACTATAACAAATTTGTTTTAATATAGTATCTACATCACACAAAAGTAGAAATTAAACCATAAATTAAGGTTTGGAGTTGGAGTCAGAATGGGAAATATAATGGTATTTTTCATCAGGAGACCCTGTAAGAATTTGGTAAGCTATAAATATATAGTAAATACTGATTTAATTGGAACAACTAAAATATTCTGGTCACTTGAGTTTTGGTTAATAGAGTCACTCTAATTAATACATACTATTCTTTTTGTTAGCTCTGAAGCTTGTTTTGGAGCTGAAATATTCCACTAATAGTGTGTACATTTTATTTTCTTAAGTAAGACGCCAACGAGTGTGATTTTAAGTGTAGTAATCTAATGTTGAATGCCCTTCTTCTGTATTTGCCTTAGGTAATACTTATTTTGGTACAAGAGTCCTTTATATATCAGCAATTCTATAGCTCTGGGGGAAATTAAGACTTTTTCAAAGGAAAGTGAGAAATTTGCCTTTGTCCTCTTGGACCCCCGTGACCAGGGCTGTAGTCACTTTCCTCTTCAGTTATTTTTCCTTAAGGTTAGTCTTTTGAGAATGGTACTCTTTTTATTTGCTGCTTGCTCTGTAGATGTTCCTGATGTCAAATGTTTGAATTGGCTTCTTTAATTTTTGTTTCTCTTGTAAGGTAGTCTGTTGCCTTTCAAGCACAATAATGAGTTTTTTAAATGCACTTCGGTGTATTTGGAAGATTTTTTTTTTCCTCACTCAGGTTATGTCTCCGTGTGCCTTGATGCAGCCATGCTGCCTCGCAGGGGCCTGTTCACACAGGGGACTGCAAGGTGGCCCTGAGGATGGCGGAGTAACCCTGTGAGCTGGGGAGTGACAGCCCGCAGGATGAGGCCTCACTTGCGCCGGCCCTGACTTCTGAGCTAGCTAGCTCTAGATTTCAAAGTCACAGAAAAGATGGCGTTGAAATTAGAAAGTATTAAGTACACTGGAGGCAGTAACTGCAAGAAGGACCTTAAGACCTTTTCTTCTTTTGGAATCAGTTCCAAGTGGTGACAGGATATTATTTTTGCTACTGTATTCCTCCATGTGTTAAATTAAAGTGGACAACTCTTTGGTGTATGTTGTCACTGCTGAGATTTTTAAAAAATGGTTGACAGAAACAGACTGTGTTATATACTAAGCAGTTTTTTTAGGTATCTAATAAAATTGGTAAAGTGAAAATAACCATAAAGACAAAAACAAAGAACAAAAGTCCATATGAAAGCTATTATGGAATATTTTAGGAAGGGAAATTATAGTTTGTATAATAATAAAGAGCGAAAACCAGCATCAGTGCCCACCGTCTTAGGAAACAGCACCTTACAACATCAGTGGGAATTGATAGTTACATTTTATTCTTTTTCTTAATTTAAAATAAAATTTTCAGTTTTTAAAATTAAAAGTCAAAAAATAAAATTAAAAGTCATATTCTTAATAAAGTTTTTGTTACATGAATAGAGCGAAAATACCTTTGGAATATTTAATGTTAACCTAAAATTCCATTACTTCAAAGTTTTTGTTGCATTCCATTATGGTATGTTCTTTTAGGCCTGAAACAAATCTGAAAATTAATATAGCAATATAGACTTTTAGATTACTTAGAAGCCATCTAATTGAGAGAGGTAATACCTTCTTGAAGTACTTCTGAAGGAAACAAATTTTTATTGGCCCTTGCCTATAATTAGTAGGCTGTTTTAGGTACGTGAGAATTTGACTTATTTTTCTGCCAGCTACATGGGAAATATAAAGTCAAGTTTAGACTGGTTTTTTTTTTCAGAAAAAAATTTGTTAAGTATAACTAACCCCAAACGGTAATTTTATATGAATATGGATATGGATTTCTATGAATAGAAATATGTTCTATTTTCTAACCTGCTTTTAAAATGGGGGGAAAAAACTCTGTTACATATAATACAAGTCATTGCAACAAACTCTACCAATATAGTAATGTAATATTTTTTTTAGTAAATTTTAAAGGCTAAGGTGTTCAATCCCCCCTCCACCCCAAGAATTGTTGGGTTGAGTAATTTAAAAACTCTAATTACTGTGCTTTGCAGAGCTTGAAATAGTCCATATTAAATAAATGGTATATATCTAGAAGTAGAAGAAGATGTATCTCCTAAATTGTGATTACTATTAACTTTTTAAAACAAATATTGAAAGGAATACTAGAAGGTTTTCTATAAACTAATACTTGGTAACTAATAAAAATATTTTGGTAAGATTGTGCAGGTTACCATTATTTCACTATTATATTGCTATACACACTCTAGGAAGTAAGTGTGTATGTTCACACTCTTTAAGGCCAGACTGCGGGACAGTAAGAAATAAAGAGCAGATTGCACTTGGATAAAATTACATGGCGGGTGATTAAATTTACAAAACAGGTGAGTTTAGAACAGACTATTTTTGGAGAGTAAGAACAGTGTTAGAAAATGTCCTAATACTTTCCTTATACCGCCTACCCCACACTCCTCTTTTTCTGCCCTCGCCCTCATTCTCTCCTGATGTTATTTCCTTGCTGAAAACCTGTGACTCACCCTGAATGCCTCTTTTTCTTTTGCCAGTTTCTAATTTTTTTTTATTAGCACATGTTTACAGGACATAATAATTACATTCCTCATGGGACTTGGTACATGTACATAACTAATTCTTTTTTCTCATTTCCTTCCAAGTGGCCACACAGTCCTTCTGTTCTACCTCGCAGACACTCTCCCCTTTTCCTGCTTATTCATTGCCACAGACCCCCGAATGCCTCTTCCTAGGCTTCCCTTTTGGCCTCTCTGCTTCTGGTCCTGCCCATTAAGATCTTTCTCATGCCTCCAGGACCCTGCTCACTGTTGCTTGCTGGCTCCTGCGAGATAAAAGGTTGCATGGTGCATATGCTGTCACCCTGTTTATTGTCTTTGTTTATCACCCTGTTTATCTGCTTCGTTTGCTTTAATTTGGGATTGTTGTGTTGTGATAGCTACACATTCAGGGGCTTTGTACCTCTGTGCCTTTGTGTGTGCTAGCTTCACCTCCTTGGAACACCTGCTGCTTCTCTTCTGCTCATCTGTCTGTCCGATGTGCAAATGTCCGTCCACACTCGGCCTCTAGGAACTCTACCTACATGTTTTCCTACCTGTCCTCTCCGAACATTGCATACAGAAGCTTAGCATCTCACCATCAAATCATATTGCCACTGCTGATGGCATATTTCAGACAATGGAAAGACATCCCATATTCGTGGGTAGGAAGAACCAACATAGTGAAAATGGCCATACTTCCTAAATTACTATACAGATTTAATGCAATTCCAATCAAAATTCCAATAACATACTTCACAGAATTAGAAAAGACAATCATGAAATTTATCTGGACCCAGAAGAGACCAAGAATATCAAAATCAATTCTGGGCAACAGGAATAAGGCAGAGGGCATCACAGTCCCCAACTTGAAATTGTATTATAAAGCTTTTGTGATAAAAACAGCATGGTATTGGTATGAAGACAGACCTGAGGACCAATGGAACAGGCTAGAAGATGCAGAAATAACTCCAAACACACTCAAATATCTCATCTTCGACAAAGGAGCCAAACACCCTCACTGGAAGAAAGATAGCCTTTTTAATAAATGGTGCTAGAAAAATTGGCTTACCACATGCCGAAAACTAAAACTAGATACATGTCTCTCACCATGTACTAAACTAAGATCGAAGTGAATCAAAGACCTAAACATAAAAACAGAAACAATAAATCTCCTGGAGAATAAAATAGGAAGAACTCTCGAAGACATAGGGGTTGGAAAAAAATTTAAACAAAGATTTCTTATGAGCAAAGACCGATTTGTTAGGAAGGCATCCCATAGACATTTACATTTCATATCTGCATGTTCCATCTTATTAGAAAACATATTTTCCAGTAATTCCCGATTTAATGTTTGCTGTTGTGAAATATCCTGTTATCAGATGCTGAAGAAACACTGATGGAAAGAACTTGTGAGTGGGTGTCCCTGTGAGGGGTTTTAGATGGGTGGTTTCAGGTGAAGGCAGAAAGCAGGGAAGTAGCTGTCTGTCCAGGCTGGTAGAGATTCAGAGACCCCTCAGTTCATTCCCGATGTTTTATATTAGGTGAGACGTTAGCTGTCAGGGCAGCATATAGCACTCAGAGCCTGCACCGTTGTGTAGGTGGACTGATGCTGAGAGTGGATCGGAAAGAGATTAACACAGGAAAATCCTGCTTCCCTGTGCAGTACCACCCTGTGGACGTCTCCCCCATCCTCGAGGGACCAGGGCAGGTCTGCCACCCTCAGCATGCTGTTATGATAGACATGAATAAATATTTGGTGAATAAGCAGGTCAGCCAGGATGTGCTAATAAGACAAGGCAACACTGGCCTCTGAATTCTGTGTTTCATGGGACCCAAGGCAAATGCTCAATGATCATATCTCTAAATTGATCCTAAAATTTGGAAAACCAGCAGATTCAGTAAACGAACAGGTTTTGGCCTGTAGTCTTCTGATCAACTGGTCTTTTGAGCATGCCTTAGTGGTTAAATCTCTCTCAAAAATAATTTTAGATCTTGAAATGGGGATTGATCTGTCTGGGTGACTTGTGCCTAAAATATATGCCTATTTCTCTCTACCCAATCAGTTTCTGTAAGATGACAAGTGAGTTAGTGGACTAGTTTTAAACTTACTAAATTTAGATTTCTGAGTAGAAAGACCAAAGAGAGCAAACAATTATTTAGCTGTTTTTTAAGTGGATAGATGGCTTTGATTCTAGATTTGTTTTCTTGATGGAGGTTTCAGCTTCATTAAAATGAATCCCAGTGAGCTTGGATCAGAAGTGATAGTGGTAATCATTGTGTCTTGTTGAGAGAAATCTGAATCCACATAGAAATTTGCATGGCATTTTAAGACTTCCAATTAAATTGATTCTTTGAAATCAGAACATGTTCTTTTAGTAGATATAATAAACAAACTAGTTTATACTTTTAAATACGACTGCATTATGAAAACAGTAATATCCTAGTGTGTAAGGGCATATATGGATAAAGAGCAAAGTGTGGTTTATATTATGCTAATTTCATGTAAATAATAAATCCCGGGGGTTTAAAGGAAACCCTTGGGTTCTCAGTATTATGAAACACACTATTTATATGAGCCTTAGGGTGTTGCGCATCACTGGAGATTTTCGCATCATCTCTGATCTTTGGTTGAACCAGCAGTGAGGAGAAGGAAGGAGGTGCAAACTGGGTCTCCCAGTGAGCTGCCATGTGCTGCAGTTTTGTCCTGGGGGAGCGCAGCATACAGAGCGGAAGATTGAGGTCACAACATGCTTTCCCAGCTCCAGGTAGAGGGCACTTTGTTGGAGACATGCATTCCTAGAAGAATTATAGGCCAGTCCATTCCTTCCTCCTTAACTGTAAGTCTATTTTGAGCCACTAACCAAATTGGTGTTATTTAGATTCCTGTATAGATTACCTGAGGAAAAATTCTGAATAGATTATGTTTTCTGTTTATATGTATTCTGCAATATTTTTGTCATATTTGTAAGCAAAAGGCAAGAATATTAGAGAATATTTTCTTCAAAAATGTTAATATAAAAGATTCACCTCTCAGATTTTGCAAATAATTATAGCCTGACAGTTTTAAAATTGATATTGTGTTAAATAACATCAGTAGGCATAAAGATTCTGGAATCAAATATTAAGAATTCAAGAAATTATAAGGCAATGTATTAATACGTAAGTGAATTTTTAAGTAAGTTTTGAAAGAACATTGTGCAGTGATATTAGTCAAGAAAACAAACTTATATAGAGCCTGGATATTTTTTATTAGTACATGTTTGTGATTCATAGTGATTATATTCAGCTTGGTGGTTTGATACATACAGTGTGCATTTTGATGATTTTTATTCCCCCCTCCCCTCACCCTCCTCTCTCCTTCCCTCCTCAGAACCCCTCCCCATCTCTAAAGAGACTACTTCCCTATTTCTTAACATGGCTCACTATTTTGGTCCTTAAATTATTTGTATTTTGGGTTTCTCACATTAGCAGTATCATGAGGTAGTCAGTCTTTTGTGACTAATTTGTTTTAGGTAGGATTATTGTCTGAAGATTCATCCATTTTCCTACAAATGACTCAAAATTATCCTTCTTTGTGGCTGACTAGTACTCCATTGTGTATATATATACACAATATATGTATATATACCACATATATATATACACAATATATATATATACCACATTTTCTTTATCCATTCATCTATTGATGGGCATATGTAACCAGAATATTTTAAAATAATACTTTGTTAATACTTTGTTAATAGCTCTACCTAATCTACTTCCCCAAAGGTGAGGGAACATTAGAGACTTGTGTCAGAGGTCTGGGGAAGCCCTTTTACCCCATGAGCTGTACCTTCCTTACCTAGGTTGCTTGGAGGGTCAAAAGAGAGGGAAACCAGGTGTGGTTGTCCACACCTGTGGTCTCAGAACCTCTAGAGGCTGAGGCAGGACTATTCTGAGTTCAAAGCTGGCCCGCACAATACAGCCAGACAGTCTTAAAGAATAAGTGGGGTAGGCTGGGGATTTAGCTCAGTGATTAGAGTGCTTGCCTTGCAAGCACAAGGGCCTGAGTTCGATCCCCGGCACCACCAAAAAAAAAAAAAAAAAGAATAAGTGGGGTAGGGGTGGCATTTGAGAACACTGTGCACAGTACAACACTTTGTAATTATTATCATATATTATGCGACAAATATAATTTCTTAAGCTATTTAGAAAATGACACAAAATAAATACCAATCACAGACATCTTGACAAGTTGTTAAATGTAAAGATTATTTTTGCTAATATAATGACTGTATGATAATTTGTTCTTCTGGATTATAATATTATGACAATATCAAGTTGGATATTTTCTCCATCTGCTAGCGAAGTTGCAAGTATTGGTAAACAACTTAAAAACTACTAATAAATAATAGATAAATTCTCTCTTTAAGTATTAATAAAGCACAAAGGATATTTTAGTCATTTAAGAACTGAGGACTATCAAATATTGATACAAATATGAGTTGTCTAACCATGTATAGCAACCATAGGAAACAAAAACCTTTTTTCTGTTTTGTAACTAGAATATATTGAATGTATTTTGCCATGGGTTCTTGGAACAGGAATACTGAAGTTTCTTTGTTTGTTTCACGATCATGATTTGCATCTTGCTAAAAAATTACAGAAAACAGTCATTGACTGCTCAGAGTTTCTCTCAGATCTGTTTGTCACCACAGAATGTGGATGCCAAAGAAAATGCATGTCAGAATAAGGAAACATTTTTAAATTCTAGTTTCTTGTGCTTGGACTGTTTATTGCAAGAAGCTAAGCAATTTGTTTACAGTTTTTCCAATTCTGTTTGATATTGAAGTGACTGAGATGCTTGGAATGGCTCCAAAACTGAACAGTTTTTCAAAGCAGAGTTCTCCTCAAAGCCTGACAACGTAAGAAATGAATAATCACTCTTTGTGACACCTTGAATAGCTTTGGAGTGTTAGCATGCACTCTTAAAAAATATTTCACCTATTATTACTACTTGAGGGGAACGAAATGAACAAAGCTGTGTTTAATAGAAAATGGAATAGTATAGCCAAACTATAGCACTCTTAACCATGAGTGCTGATTTATTAAAGACGAGATGATGGCACATCTGCAGTATTAAACTTTGTAATGACCAGGCTGTCAGCAATCAAAAGATGAGAGGCTTTTTAGAAAATGTTAAGGAAGAGTGAGAGGCACATGAGGTCCAGTTATTTGTGTTTTCCTTTCTGCATATGTGATCAGACAGTCAGAATAGTAGCCACAATAAGATTTCTCTGTCAATTTAACTGAAAACTTTAAAAACTATGAAATCAACATTTGACATACCATTTTCACGTTTCTGGGCTGCTGAATCTATCCGTTTCATATGCATCATTCTCTGCCTTACATAAAACTTTGAAAATTAGAACTAAATCCATTATGTTTATGAATTCCAAACAGCCAGACCTTTGATCAGCTCCAGGTCTTGTCCATATGAGTTCCTTAAGTAAACATAACTTAAATGCGTTTCTGTGGCTTACCTAGTTGGTTTTGAACCCGTGTGGTAGTGATTATGGGAATTAACCTCACATATCTTTGTGCTACATTAATTCCTCTTGCAGTTGAAAAGGGCAGGCAAAAGAATCCCCGAAGTCTATGCATCCAGACACAGACATCTCCAGATGTGCTGTCCTCTGAAAAAGCACTTGAATTGGCTCAGTATAAAACGAAATGTGAAAGCCAAGGTGGATTTATCCTGCAGCTCAAGCAGCTTCTTTCCCGTGGCAACCTCAAGCTGGAAGCGTTAACTGTTGTGGTCCAGCACCTGCTGTCTGAGGTAAGGACGCAAACCCTGGCCGGGGGGCGCTCCTTCTGGGGCTGCGGATGGGGCACCACACAACAGCCAAGGGTGGACACCATGATGACACCTTTGTCTTGTGAATATGTGTAAATTAATGATGGAAACTTCAGGTATAGTTCATCCAGCTGTGCTTTCTTCTGCTCACTTGATACCCCAGTCAGTGTCCAAAAACTTGTGATGGGAACATTAGTACTTCCTCTCCTCCCCCAGGATCTCTCAACTAGAAGATTAATGGAGAAGACATAATTGTCATACTTTTATATGATTCTAGACCTTATAATACCATTACTTTTTAAACTTTTAAAATTCATTGAGAAAAACAAGATAGCAACAAAAACTACAATTTTCTAAGGGGAGAGCTAGGACAAGAATATAATTTAAGTCCTTTGGGTATATTCTAATCACAGTTTTAAAGGTGGATATGTATGACATCTCAATAGAAGAAAATGGTTCAGTGTGTTCTGTAGTTCAGTTCAGTCTGACAGACCTGTACCGATTTCGTGCAGAAACTACTATGATGAGGTTATCTGTTCAGAGAGGGAAGACAGAAGTGAATGAGGCTTGGTCCGTGCCTTTGGGGAGCTACCAAGCCAATAATTCATTTAGATAAATATTGGATGAATATTTTGTAGTTTTGTCCGTGTGTGTGCACATGTGGTGCTGGAGACCCAACCCAGTGCCTTGTGCATGTCAAGCAAACACTGTGCCATAAGCTACAGGGCAGATGAAGATGTTTACCTAGTTTTGTGCTGGGGATCGCACTCAGGGCCTTGTCCTTGTGAGGCAAGCACTCTAACCACTGAGCTAAATCCCCTTACCTAGTTTTTACTGTTTGTTTCTCTTTACTACATAAGGGAGAAATTCGTCAGTTGGTTTATATAACGAAGTAGTTAGCCTGAAAACCATATCATGTCATTTGTAGGCAACATTTAGCTTTTCTATTTAGACATAAGCCAATTGTCTTGTTTTATTGTACACAGCCTAAAACCCCCACTTTCGTCCTTTTTTCTCTCCTTTATCTCCCACACGAAATCAATCATCGGATCATCTAAATTCTAGATTTGTAGTGTTTCTTCTCTTCATTTGATTTTGGCAATTCCTACCAACGTCTTCCTTGTTCAGACCAGTCTTTATGCTAGTTGTTCTCCTATAATCCATCCCAAGCACTGCTAAAGTTCTTTCATTTGTTTTGAGACAGGGTCTCACTCAGTAATTTAGAGTGGTCTTCAACTCAGTATATAGTTTAGGCTGGCCTTGAACTGCTCCTTCCTTAGCACCCTGAGTGCTGGGATTATAGGTGTGCACCGCCACACCTGGCTACTGCTAACAATTCTGTCTTTCTAAAGTATCCCATTCTTCTGATTAAATACTCCAGTTGTTCCCTAGTGCCTGATCTGTCTAGTTTTGTAGCCACTGGTCTTAGGGGAGCTAGTGAGCAGGTGAAATGTAATCAGTCTGAATTGAGATTTTTGGCAAGTATAAAATTCACATAGATTTCCAAGAGAATTTTTTAAAAAGGTAAAATATATCTGATAATTTTTATATTGACTATGAAAATACTTTGTACATATTTGGGTTCAGTGAAATATTAAAATTTGCTTCATTGTTTCTACCAGGAAAATTTAAATTACATATTTGTTTTGGATGACTCTGAGTTACAATTTGGAATATGAAGCTCACTGTAATTTGACACCAACTTCCCCTTTTATTGTTACATTCCCTACCCAGCTGTTCTACTGGTCTTTGGGAGATGGAGGAGAAGCAAGAGGGATTTAACATTTTTTGACTATTTACTAAGTATCAGATATTCTTACTTACCTTATTAAATCCTCAACAAAACCACAATGAATTGGAATCTTTAAATATAAAATTGAAGCATAGAGTTATCAAATAACATCATAAAGCAAGCAAGAGGAGAGCCACTACTTAAGCTCCAGGCTAGGACTTCACGAACTGAGAATTTCCTGTACTTTTTCATCCTGTTTAAACACTGCTCCTGGGCTACCGCTGTGCTGTCCAGTGCTTACATATGCGGCTCTTTCTTACAGTATTATCACATCGCTACCTGCATTTAATTTACACAAATTCATTATATAAACAACCAAAGTAAATATACAAAGTAAGTGAAGGAACCGGTCCTGCCTTCTGCTGCCCCTCAGTGGGCAAAAACCCATGAAGAGATTTGAGGTGGAACACAGGCGTCTGCTCCTCAGGCATCTTCTCAGTCTCTAAATACCTTGTGTGGCATCAACATTCTACAGTATATTCAGTCTTACTGATTTAAAATAATTTTCCCCCTTACAACCTGGCTCCTAAACACAAGCCAGATACTTTTATCAGGCGTTCACTTGGTGAAAAAAATCCATCCAACACTGTGTTTAAAATTCACTAGGTTAGATGTACTGGAAGGTGCTTTCTTAGTCCACAACATGGCAAACTCTTAATGAGTTTTAAGAACATTTTTTACTGTATATGAGTTCATTTATTCCTAAATGTACATCCTAATCCCTGTGTAATTGTGGCTACTGAATAAAGCTCAGAATTTTCCTCTTTAGTTAAGATATTCTGCAGGCCTTCTAGCTCTCTGTTTATCTACCCTCAGGATTCCAAGTGCATGTATACTTCTCTTTCATTTTTTGTATTATCGATATCCATTTAGTGCTTGTTTCTGCTTTTTAATTAGTAAATTCACTGAGAGCGGGATCTCTCTCTAGTTTTTTCTTATGAAGCCACCCCAGCAGCAATAACAGGTGCACTTGAATGTACCAGTGAATGAAGAGGATGGAATCCCAGATGTAAGATGCACATAAAGTCTTTATGTAATCAATCAGCACATATTTACTGATTGCCTAATGTGTACAGGGTACTGTTATAAAATGGTTGGAAAGGAAAGACATAACTAAAGTAAAGTTAAACAATTAAAACATTCCCTGAATCCTTTAGTTCTTCTGAAACCATTACAGAAGTATGTGTGTATACCTACACACATATTGCGTGTGTGTACATGGTGTGGTCAAAAAACACAGTTAATATTTAAATTGTTTTTAAATTTAGCATGGTAAAAGACACATTGTCATTAATTCCCCCAAAATACCCTCCCTTGAGTCACATTTATCACATACTCCCCACTTTCTGAAGCAATTCTGGAAGTCCTCTTTTGTGAGTGTCTTTGCAAGGTGTGATAAAAAATACAGTGAATTATGTTGCATCCTCATCTACCTTATTCACCAGATCTGTTACTGTGTGACTTCTGACTCTTCCCCAAAGTCAAAATGATCACGAAAGGTTAATGTTTTGAATCAATTCAGGGCATCAAAGCAGCCATGACAGTGCAACTAAAGACACACAAAAATAGGATGTTCGGAACCACTTCCCCAAAAGTGGCAAGAATGATGGGAGAAAGTGTTGGAAAAGAGGGGGAGTGTCTTCAGGGAGATTAGTAGCAATGTGTCTTTATTGTAATAGTTTTTAAAATTTAAACATACCATATTTTTCAATCATAACTTGTACATGTATTTTATATATACATAAATATATAAGTGTAAATATTGTGTATATCTTGTGATTGTACAACTTTTCTAAATGAAAATGTTTAGTTATAGGGACTCTGAGAACTACCCCTCTTCTTTCTGTTTGTTTAATAATAACTGTCTTTAATACAGTTATTTAATAACTGTCTATTTAATAATTTGTCTATTTACTAATCTGTCTATTTACTAACTGTAACACAAACATGTATTCTTCTGTCTGTGTTCTGATAAATATCTCACCAATGTGGAGGTTTATGTCACTCTCTATTTCTCAAGGGACATACGAATGTTGGTTTCAGTTCTAATTATCGGTTCATGCTGGCACGGTTGAACAATGTTCTGCACAGACAGGCACGGTGAACAAAAGTGTGATGATGGTGAGCCCAGTGTCTTCATTAAGGGTCCGTGAGATGGCTCATGTCTAGATGTCCCCCTAAACCCTTGTGCAGTCATAGGTAGAGCTTTTCAAAGGTGGCTGGATCTAGAGATTGTAATGTTGGGATTAAGGATGTGATGCTGATATTGATTCAGGGCATAATGCTAAGATGAAGGGTGTCCCACCTTGGGTGTGAGTGCTGCCCTGAGGACGGGTAGCCTAGATAGAATATAAGAGACAGAAGAGAGCTGCTGTGATCTCTGTTTGTCACTTGCTGCTTGCTGCTTCACTGCTTTGCTGCCTTCTGCCTGTCATGAACCATTTCTCTCTATGATGCCCGTCTGACATGCCACCCTGCCTTGGAGCCAGCCAGCTATGAACTGAAACCTCTACAAACTGTGAGCCAAAATAAACCTTTCCTCCCATAACTTTGAGTGTCAGGTATTTTGTCTCAGCAAAGAGAAAAGTAACTAAGACTGTGTGTGGGTTTCTAGTTAGCTAAACAGGACCAAGGTCCTCCCTATACCACTAACTGACTTCTTCAGAGCACCTCCAAAACTTTTTTGTAAATGGAATTCAGACTAGAGTAGCATCCAATCCCAGGTGAATTTTGAATGACACTAACCATCTACTTTAAATACAACTGTGTCAGACCACAGTGACCACACTGACAGATTCATCGTATGGGGAGGAGGGCAGGCATAGCCACAGCTGAGCCATCTGATGTGGCTTTTGTGCTGCTACTGATACTCAGTAGCTAGCAAAATCCAGGTATGCTGATGGGATGGCAGCCAGAGACTAAGTGCTGTGTCCCACAGACCCCTAATTAAATTAAAGTGAAGCCTTTTTTCTTGGAGCACTTCATATATTTAATGCATGAATAAAGAAACATCTTTCTAGATTTCCACCTTTCTCTTTTATCCTACTGTGGGTGTAGAATTCTGCATGTTACAATACAAAGAATCAAACAAACTTGTTATCTGGCTACAAGGGATTTATCATCTAAGACAGAAACTCTAACCTAGGAACATCCGAATAAGAACAAACAATGACTCAGTATCTAACTGAAAAAAAATGTATTTTATCATCTACAAGTTAATGATAAGTCCATATAAAGGGCAAACTACCAGGAAAGTCAGGCAGAAACACTTAGTGTATGTCTACTAGGATATGGGCGTGGTGGTCAACATTTCACATAAGGATCATGTATAAAGCCCTCAGTTTTTCCATTATCCTGTGCTGTGTCTTCTACAGTGAGATTGTATGTTTGATAACCAAAGAATTGGGCCTGACCATTTTAGTTCCACTACAACTTCTTGAAAGCAGTGGGTCTACCTTAAGTGTCTTACATATATTTTACAGTATACATATATTTATACATATATTTATACTGTGCAAAATGCTTAGTTGGTAGAGAGTAATAACTTGCCAACCCATCCAGAAGGATAAAGGTTCTTTCTAGGCATTTAGGGGAGGAGGATGGTGTCTCTGATGGACACTCAGTATTACCAGAAGGTTTGTACAATGGATCAGGCGAAGAAGGTGGAATATCCGGAAAGAGTGACTTTGACAGTGACGCGGGACGTGTGTGATGCTTGTGACTTGCACAGAAGAGACTGGAAGTATGAACAGGAGCTGGATGAGTCAGGTCTGTGGTGGCTTTGTGTGGTGCTGGGAGCCGAACCCAGGTCCTTGAGTGTGCTAAGCATGTGCTCTATCACTGAGCTTCACCGCCAGCCCTGTTTTCTGGTTTTTCATTCACTCAGTGAGAGGTTCTTTTTGAGTAAAGGAATTTGTATGCATAAAGAATAAGGAGTAGCAACCTGGGCGCCCTCTCCCAAATCTGTGATTTCAGACTCCACTCCAGTCACAGGTTTGTGATTTCAGACTGGAGTGGAGGCTAAAGCGTAGTAGATTCAGGACACATTGTGAAGGGAGAACTGACTGACTTTTGCACAATCCATTGAGATAAGGAGTGAGAGATGATGACAGGCTTCTCCACTTGCTGTTTTGCGAATGGCAGAGACCAGAATATGTCAAAAGCTTCCAAAACACTGACGATAGGATGGTTCCACGCGGCGGAGTGGGGGAAACGCCTTGTTCCCCAAACGCCTTGAAAAAGCAAAAATATCTCCTGGCGTGCATTTGTCATAAAACGTAATGGCTTTTACAGAATTGCCCTTTGAAATTATACCATCAATAATTTTTAATTTTCCATCTTTCTAGTTTCCATGAATTTGAGAAGTGATTTAATTCTCTTGCCATCTCTTCTATTAGCAACGTGGCTACTACTGGCAAGTGAACTTTAAACAAGTTCACTGAATGTGTTCCAGGGTTGCTTGTGGATATTTTCTAAAGCTATATTCTGGCCTTTCTGTCACTTTACTGCTGTTTATCTGAACTAGAATTATTTTTAAGGTTTAAATTTATGAGATTAAGAGGACATGATCAGTATTTTTAAAAAGTTTTCTTTCATTATTATCCAGGCTGATTGTCTTCAGACTTTAATTTTTACATTAGAAAACCAGTTACTTTTTTTCTCTTCTGATATTGGTGATTGAACCCAGCCAGCTCTTTCTGCATGTCGAGGAAGCGCTCTACTCTGAGCTACACTCCCAGCCCTACTTATTATTTTTAAAACTTAGGCTCACAGATTTGTGATTTCAGAACAACTTAATACCATATGTTTAAAAATCAAGCATTCAGGATACTCCTAAGGCCAAATGTACTTGACAATATAAGTATTTAATAAATTCCAGTCACTGTAACCTAGTTACACAGTAGTGCTTGTGTTTAGAGCTTTAGGTACTAGTGAGAGACTAGTGTAAAATAATGAAAACATTATATATAATCTCCAACACCAAATCAGCATTTCAGAGTTCTTTTTTTAAGTCAATGGACCAAGTTCTGTGCAATCAAATTAAATATTGAGAAGAAAGTCGTTCATTTTATAACGTCACTTAAAATTCTAAATTACAACACGCCCCCTTTCACTGCCCTTCACCTAGTTTATAACCTCATTTAGTATATGGGTTTGGAAGCACAACTTTCCCTTTTCTATTAGTAAGTGTGATAATCTAATGACCTCAATTAGAGAAGGGAGTAAAAAGGCTCACAAATCTAAAAATAACTCCATTATCCACGCAGAGAGGGTCAGTTTTTGTTTCCATTGTCCCAGCTGATATTTAAGTAAGTGGCAATCGATCAGTCTAATGTCTGGCTCTCGTTTTTCATAAATGAAGGGCTACGGCTTTAAGTAATCACAGGCTGCTTGTGCCAGAGGCAGGAGCTGCAGTATCAGCTTCTGTGGGGAGAGAGGAGTCTGAGGCTTACGGTAACCTGCAGGACGCAGGAAGGCCACCGAGGGCCAATGGCGCTCCTCCTGGTAGAGCTTTGAATGTAGGCAGACCTGACTGGTGGGTGGCACAGCCACCTGTGCACTTCTTGGACAGTCCAGGGGGCGGGGTAGCTGGAGACAGAAGCTGGAAAATGGGCTGCCCCAGCAGCAAAATGTGCCTCTATCCTCCATGTGCAGCAACAAGGGTAATTAGTATTTGTTTATAGTGCTTTTCTGGAAGAATGTCAGGGACTACAGCAGAGGGTGTCTGGAATCCGGGAAACGCTCTGAATGACAAGCAACTCTTGCTGCAAAGGCCGGCTCTCCTGATCTCTGCAATACTGCGAGCAGGCTGCGGTGGGAGCGACATCTGGGGCTATCCCAGTGAGGGCATTTCAGAGCTTTGTCATTCTCTGTCTTCCTCAGTTACGCCCTGGTGCTAGAGAATCTACCTCGTCAAGAACTGTGTCTAACTACTGCATTTGTAGGAGAGAGTGTGTGGATGCTTGCCTGCTTATGAGTCGCTGGTAACTTGAAAATTATTCTTTATCGCAAGGTTGATGGTTGCTTTTCAAATGCTGAAACAGCTGCCGGGATTCTTTTGGTTCATTTCTCTAACATTTACTTAGAATTATAGCTGCTCCAAGGTGTAATAATCCTTGAAAACTGGTGAGTAGCTCGATAAATCAACGTAGTTTTTTTCTCTAAAGGAGTATGTTTTGGCCGTAGCTTTATAACAAACTTTCTTCTTTTAGAAGTTAAGGGTTGGTCTTGTAGCAAAACTTTATTATCTGTGAATACAGGACAAAGTATATGTAAGTGCCTATGTTTAGAACATTAAATATTTATCTTAGACCAATTAGGGCCCTTATTGCCCTTGGAGGAGGACGCACTACATCTCAAGTATAGTGTGCATTAGCCGAAAGGTGCTGTGGATCCGCAGGGAAGCTGTGGCTCAGAGCAAATATTTTTAAATGAGACATTCAGTTTCTCAAAGGAAAGTTTCACCGAGACCTGAAAAAATACAGACTTTTGAAACACCAATTTCCTTCGCCACTAAGGGACATCTGTGTTTTTCAACAACACAAACCGTGTTGGCCTAAATGATTCCTATCTTGGCTTCTCGATTCTGTGTCTCGTTTTCCTAGTGATAACAAATGTGTACTAAGACTGAAAAGAGACCCCCCTGAAAACATTAGTAACTTGCTGTGTGTTTTCTGCAGCGGGAGGAGGCACTGAAACGACACAAAGCCCTATCGCAAGAACTCGTTAACCTCCGGGGAGAGCTGGGTAAGCACTTTACCTTTCTTGGGGTGGTGGCGGTGGTGGTGAAAAGTTATGGGGCAAGAGGGAGACGAAAATGTGGCTTTCTGGTCCACACTGAGGCTAGAGTTACACGCTGGCAGTCGTTGGTACCCCTGCGCTGGTATCTGTGCAAACACTTAACTATGGACATTTCTTTTGAATCTCGGCAGCTTGACCTCAAGTGCACAGCATTCCTGGCACGGATCTCACTAAGCCTAGCAGAGCCCCTGATGACCAGAACATGTCTCTTGCTGAAGAGACAGGGACAGAATGATTTGTTGTCATTAAGTGAATTCCTGTTAAATAATTCTGTCATTTTTTTTTTTTTTCTGAACCACATTTCATCTTAAAGAGTGCTGAGGAAATTCCCTGTCTGGTAACAGTAATTACATTACGCTTGCTAGGGATGGCTGATGAGTAATGAATATAAAGTTTGAAGGGCCATATGCTGTGCTCGTCTAGCAACTTGGATGGGGCCAAGGGTGAGTGACCACCTAGCGCCACGGGGTGCCGTGTGTCTGTGGCACTGCACACCAGGTGTTCCTCTCACAGGCCAGACTGTTTTAGCTCTCATCTGGCCTGGAGACCCTGTTGCGGGTCAGAGAATGTTCCACGCCACCCCCCAACACTGCGTTTGGAGTAAGCTGGGGGTCCCCCAGTCTATAGCAGCTCCTTAGTCTAGAAGACGGTTTCCTGCTCTAGCCTCAGCTAGACCTGAAGTTCTTCACCAGAAGGCTGCTCCTTTGCCCTCCACTGCTTTCCCTGCCCACCAGCTGTCTCCACTGGATGTGTGCATAGTAATGCATGCAAAGGGAGCAGCTAGAGAAGCAAATTGCATTCTTCCAATTTGAAAATAATTTGCTTATTTTCCTATGGACAAGACCAGAGTTTACCACTTCCCCAGTGAACCGTAATTCATGTCTTGCTGCTGGGCAGCTTGAGCCATTGGTGGCCTATGCATGACTGACCACTTTTGCCCCCAGTGGTACAAGCCACCCGACTGGACCATCACACATCAAGTCAGCAGGACCATGCTAAGCACTGGGATCTCACCTGCCAGACTGGGGCCCTCTTACTCCACCCCCAGCCACAGCCCAGCCATGGCAGGGATCAAAGGGCGCAGCACGTGGTGTCTCTTTCACTTCCCAGTGGGAGGCAGGGCCAAACTCTTGCTTCTCTCTCTGGATTCCTGCTAATACCTAGGCAAGACATCAGCTCTTGACCTTATCTTTAGGTTATGGAAATCAGGACCATTTTATGAAAAAGTAATTTTCAAGACAAACAAAACTTTAGACTTGTAGTGAAACAGTTTAAGGAAACCACAGCCGAGGAGGAAGCAGCCCAGCCCTTGAGGACTGGAGGCTTCCTGCCCTGTAACTTGGCTTGACTGCTGCCCTTTTGATTACCCAAATGACTGACTTAATTTGCTTTTGTCTTTGTCTTAAGTATTGTAATGGATACAGAGTTAGAAGATCAGGAAAGAGGCCTTTTGTGTGTTTCGGGGTTCATTACACCCTAGTAGAGAGAGAGATGAGCATACGTGGTGTTTCACATTTCAGCCTCTTTCCCAGGCAGGGCCAGAACCAGAACAGAACACTGTGCTCATTCACTCCGCTTGAATGGGGGATCATCTTTTACCTTTCTGTGGGTGGCACAGTTAAGCAATTTAAGTTGGGGCCCAGGTACTCAGCACCTCCAGTTAGTCGCACAGCCTGTCAGGAAATAGCCATCAGTTTGTATCCACTCTCACCTTCCATCTGTGATAAGGGGAGCATGCCCTGGTGTGCTTTTCCTGCTGCTGTCAAAGTGTCAGGACACAAAGAGTGGCCTGTTCATTTTGTTCTGTCACCTGAGGCTGTACTCAGGGAATGTGTCATTGCTGCTGTTGAGTGAGACAGCGTTGCACAAGTAACAGCTTAAGCATTTTGGAAAGAGTTTGGTTCTATATGGATAGAGAAGAGAATCCTTTAAACACTCGTGATGAAACTGGCCAGGAAGAATGTCTCAGGGCTTCCAGTAGGATTGTAATTTTAAACATGAGCTTTGATGGAGAAAGACAGGTTTTCATAGCACAGTTCCAAACTCTATTTTAAAATCTGAAGCAGTAAAGTACTTAGGATTGTGCTGTCACAGTATCCTGGTTCAAATCCAAGTAGCTGGGTGACGTAGAACAAGTCACATTACGTATCTTTGTCTCCATTCTCTCCATCAGTAATGATTTTCTGCCCCAGGGGTGGTTGTAAGAATCACATGAGGTAGTTGTAAAGCATCTAACACCAAGTGTTAACTGCTATTGAGTAATGAGTATTAAGATATATGCAGTTTTATAGTGGTGTAGTAATTAACCACCTTTGCTGTTTTGTGAGGGCATAAACTATATTACAAGAAGGAATAGTAATTACATGGAATATTAGAAACCCCTCTGGACAGGCTCTTCAGACACAAGGGGAAGTGAGACCTGATCAATGCTTTCATGCTATAGTGGAATTTAGTGTGTCGTGTTGATGGAATAAGTTTTTGTCTCTCCATTCCCAGTTACAAATTACCTAATTCTTTCAGTACAGTTTCTTCATTAGTGATATGAAGTCTGTATGTGTTTTGCTGGGTTGTTGCACAGCCTGGGTAGAATAATAATACATATGAAGCAATGGCACAGGACCTGATCCATCACAGACAACTCAGTGAGAGAGAGCTCCCATCACTATTACCATCATCCCCACCCCCTTCACTAGAGTATCTACTTTTTCCCTCCAAATGAATAATGCAGGATCATTGATGTCACTCTCCCACTGGATAATTTGTCTTTACCTTCTTTATGAATGTTGGGACAAGGGTTCCAAACTTCAAAAACATTGCAAAGCATAAAAGACAGTTCATACATCCAGGCACACTGGAACCCAAGTGAAGTCTGTACTTTGGACCTTCAGACTTTCAGGCCCTCTGTTCATCCCACCATCGACTGGCGGTCTCATTTCCCTGGTGAGTGTGCCCTCCCACGAGATGAAGCCAGCTCACCTCAGATGCACCCTGCACACTTCTGCCATCTGAGCCCCGGCCCCATGTGGAATGATTCACTACTTGCTTCTGCAAAAACTCTCCAAAAAACCCCCTCAGTCTCCTCAAAGCAAAACCACAACTCTCCCCTTGCTCCAGTCATCCCTTAATATTTTATACTGGTATATTTATTGATCTTGTGTCTCCATGTTGTTCTCGGACAGTAAAGTCCTTACCGCAGAGATTCTTTTCTGCTTACTACCGGGAAAAATTATAATATGCCCTCCGTATTAATGGGCAATTGATATTTATTGGCATTTGAGGTTTTAATGTTCCTTTTTTATTTAGGGACAATGTTTAAAAAGAAAAATTTTAAGCAAGAATAACCCATAGCTCCATGACCCAGGCATAACTTTTATTTGCATAGTCCCTTGTCTTTGTTTATATGAATGTGTCCAGATTTGTATTCTGATGTTTTAAATTAAAGTATAATTTACAGGCAGGGAGATTCTTACTATTCCATCAGTTTTGACAAACATATATACTCGAATAAACTATAGCCTTAGCGAGGAACAGAACATTGCTGTGACCCCAGAACTCGCCCTAGGCCCTTTTCTACTGCATCCTCTTTAATCCCCAGAAGCAAACACTGATCTGATTTTTACTACCAAAGGTTAGCTTTTCTCTTCTAGAATTTCAGATAAATGCAAGTATATATTATGTTTGTTTTTGCGTTCCCCTGGTGTAGTGTAGTGTATGTGTTGTGGTTTGGTTTTTTGAGACAGGGTCATGCTATGTAGCCCAGACCTGGAGCTTGCAGCAATCCTTCTGCTTCGGTGCTGGGATTACAGATGTGCATCATCAGGCCCAGTGCAACCATTGCAGTATTTCTGCGATGCATTTGTATTACTCTGTGTGTCCTCTGATCTTTTGATCTTTTTTTTTTTTTTTTTTTTTGGTGCTGGGGATCGAACTTGGCCTTGTGCTTGCGAGGCAAACACTCTAACCACTGAGCTAAATCCCAAGCCTCTCCTCTGATCTTTTAAAAGTTAACAGGTCTAGCACTTTTCCGTATTTCCTTCATATCCTGCTGTATGGTCATGTTTAATGACTGCCTCTCAAATCGCGTTGTAATCTGCTCTTTTCTCATCCATTCCCTATGTGATGGCTTCACACTCTTTTATCATGTCGATCAGTGGTGGTGAACCTGTGGCACGTGTGCTGTTGTGTTTTTCTTTTAAGACGTAAGATGTTAATGTAGAGTTGTTTTTTCTAAACTGAAACCTCAGCGTTTGGGTTTAATTTCTGCGTTGACACTTTAGAAAAATAAGTGGGTTTGGGATTGCAGTTGGGGCATTTGGTTTCTAAAAGGCTCAGCATCATTGGTACAGAGGATGAGGCCTTCCAGGCATGTTTTCGTGTCCTCTCCTCCCTAAGCTGTAGGCACACTCTTCCTTGTGCAGGGCTGTCTCCTGGTGAGCCATTCTGGGTGGTCAGACCTTTGTAGCTGCACAGCCTCTTCTTCCTGAACCTTCTGCAATGTCTTCTCATTCAAACTTGTTTTTCAACATCTATTCCTCAGCTTCTGTGGTGACATTGTTAGTTCACTTACCACCCAAGCTAACAACTGAATCATACTCCCTTTCCTCTGTCCTCTGCTTGCATGGCAGCCTGCAACCTGAATATTACCCAGATCCAGCCTTCCTCAGTGTTCTGGCCACTGCTATTCTAATTTAAGCTCCATAATTTCTCTACCTAGAAGACATTGCCGTGGACGCCCAACACGTCTCCTTGCCTCCAAGCCTGTGTTTCTGTTCTCCACATGATCCCCAGGACTATACTAACAAATCTGACGTGTGTCCTCTATTGGATGTTTTTATTAAATGTAATCGACCCCGTTTGGCTTTGGGAATGAGTCTAGACATCCCGAAGCACACCACTGATCTGGATAGCCAGCCATGACTTTTCAGCCTGACTTCACCCTTGTCTTCCCAGATCCCGTACATCCCTACCTGTGTCCACCTCTTTCACATGTTATCCTCTGCCTGATGTGTTCTCCCTCTTTCTACTACCCTTCTCTTCTTGCCTGTCAAACTCTTTATTTACTTATTTTTAAGTCCTACCTAAATCATCTTGCCTTCAGCTGAGTTTCGACTAAATATTACAAGCAAAGCACTTTTGCCTTTTCTTATGCCCTTCAAGGTACTTTGTGCAAACTTAAGTCTTTGTTCTTGCAGTTGGTTGTGTATGGCCTTCCTCTTGCCACCTAGAACTATGACCTCTTCAGGGGCAAGGTTATTATCTCCTTCATTTTTGTAGCTCTCCTGCCTTCGGCCTGGCAGGTAACTGGTGCTTAAGCTGTCATGAATGAGTAGATTTTGCTACTGAGGATAGCAACTAGGGAAAGGTTGTTTTCTCCTCCTAATACACTAACACTTTATGGTTTGTGTGTAGAAATGTTTTTCTCTGAACTATTCTAAGAATAAACATTCTTTTATTGAACGATAATGAAGATGAGCTAAATTCTCTCGTAAACATATGTCTGACAATCCCAGTTAATCACCAGATCATTTTGAAATGATCAAAATGAAAGTGTCAGCCTTGGATATAGTTTAAAATTTAATGGTACTAGATTTAATGGCCTGTATTCACAGTGAACATTTTACCTCTCAGGTCGAGAGTAAATATGTCTTTTGGAGTTACTGTTGCTTTTTACTAATTTTAATCCTTGGAATCACATTTTTTCTTCTAAATTAAGAAAGATAAAGGTATTTTGTATTCAAAATTAGTTTTTAGCTATAAGAACTGACATATCATTTTACATATCATTTTACACATTAATCTTGATTGTTTCTATTTTTTGAAGCAAATGGTATTTAACTCTTAATTCAAACAAGCAATGTTCAGCTTTCAGTAGTTTGCGTTTTACACAGAGGAAGAATACTGTACCTATAATCCCAGCACTCTGGGAAGCTGAGGCAGGATGATCACAAACTCTGAGCGCAGCCCACGCAATTTAGCAACTTAGTGAGACCCTGTTTCAAAGTTTAAAAAAAAAAGGCTGGAGATGTAGTGCAGTCCAAACATTCTGGTTTCAATCCCTAGAACAAAGGGGAAAAAAAGAAAGAAAGGAAGGAAGGAAGGAGTCCTAAGGTTAAAAAAGAACAACAAAAAACCCAAAAACTTAAAAGCGAAGAGCTTGGATAAGAACCCAGGATAGCCAGCCTTCCAAACACCTGTCAATCAAAACAGGGAAAGTTTTGTGTGACTTTTGTAAATGTTGGAAATCATTTGAAATACACACTAGTTTGCACTGATAACCTCTTTTGGAATTTTTTTCTTCTAATCAAGCGTTTGAGAAGTGCAGTATTGTTAAATTAGAATGTCTTATTATCTTCTAAAAAAGTAACTTGTCCAAAGCAGTATACATGTCATCTAATCAACACTTACCCAGTGCCTCTGCACTTCAGACTACCTCACACCTTGTGGAATGTGTTAATTCTTTCATTGCTCCAGTGTGGGCTATAATTTGGCTTAACAAGTCTATATATTTAAAGTAACTTTTAAAATTCTCTATAGTTAAGTCACTTTTGAGTTGCAAAATTCCAGAAGTGATTTTCATGAAGCAGGCTTTAATAACAAAAAACAAACAAACAAACAAAAAATACGTGTGTGTGTGTGTGTGTGTGTGTGTGTGTGTGTGTGTGTCAGTATAACGAAAACCAGTTACAGAGCTCTCTATCTTGCTGAATTATTTGAGATGGCATTGATAGCCATTTCAAACTTAGGTCACTCTTTTCCCAACCACGTCTATCCTAAATTTGGACATTGCCTCACTGTATTTATAAGTAAAAGGCCATTTTCTTTCACCTGAAAAATGAAAAATATTACAGTACTGTGTGTTTTTAAAAGTGTGTTATTTGTTTTTCTTGGTCTTAACTCCGGACTGTTAATGTTCTGATTTTCCTAACTTACTGTCACTTGTCTAGAAGAGTAGCTTTCAGGCTTTCTTGTGTGATGAAACAGACTTGGGTCAAGTGCAGACTTCTAGTTCTCACGCCCATGAGAAAGCCTGAGAACTGAGCATTCTGACTCAGTCTGCTGGGGGTGGAGTCCAGACAGCTGCACTTTTAATGATCAGCCGGGTGATTCTGACACAGGTACTCCTGGGAGTACACTTTGACATCACACTAGCTGTCTAGAATGTTCTTTCTTTTGTGTTAAAAACCGTACAAAAATCAAATAAGCATAATAAGAGTCATACCAGATAGCTGCAGCTATGGGATTTGAGTCCTAGTCCCGTAACTCAGACTTCCAAATTTTATGGATGCCAAAGACTTTTACAGCTCCGTTACAGCTCCGTGGCCCTCGTGCCTTAAAAATGATTCATCAGGGAGAATGAGAGGTAGACTAGTTAGTACCTGACTTGAAATCGCCTTTTTAATTAACATTAAGCTTATTCTTTTGATTGAAGTGTGATTTCTGTAAAGTCAAACCCCTTTTTCTCAGGCCAGGATCTTGGAACACCTTGTCAGTCCACCCAGCCGTGTTTCATCTGTGATCTGCTGTCATTCCTAGATGCTTTCATTTTTATGTAGAATATTTGTTGTGAAAAGAAGAGCATGTGTTTCGCAGCCAGTCATTGGCCAGCGAGGGGATTTAAAACCAGCATACCCCTTTCAGACCTGTCTTTTCAGAGCTGGAAGAGCATTGGCAGGGAGAACCTCGCAGCCCAGTGGAGGCCCAGCTGGCGCCCGTGTCAGAAGATGGAAGGTAGGCAGACTGGGCCAGATTACTACCCTGTCTGCCAACAAAACTTTGTCAGGACTACTCAGTGTAAGAGAGGGAAAAAAGATCATTTTTCACCTGCCTTCAGTAATGAGGACATGTTTTCCCAAGAGATCATTGTGTTGTGAATTAACTTATCTCTTCTACGTGTCAGGTTGGGAAAGTAGCCAGTCAGGTCCTGTTTGGTGGTCGTGCTGTGGAACTTAGAGGGCTTGAGATCGTGGCCCAGGTCTGCCATTGCACTTCCTTTGGCAAAATGATATTTGTGATAATACCTATCAACTCAAAACATTACTATATTATATGAAGACATAAATGCAGCAGCCCTTTGTGAAGTCTGAAGTGAGTCTGAAAGGTAGAACAATATTTATGGAAAAGTTGATAGTGCAGGCATTTTATAAAGGTCAATTCCTTGTAAGTTAGGACTAGTGGAGGACTTTGAAATTGGCTCATATTGCTTCATGAATATAATGCCCAAGAGCAATCAGAAGCCATTTGCAGCTAATTTTGAAATTTAGAAAAGAACCTTGCCTACCACCTATTTGCCAGATTTCTTGGTCATGTGAAACTGTACCTTTGGAAGAGCAAAATCGGAAACTCTTATGAGTCGATGACCATTCCACAGTCTGCAAACACTTCCTATACGAAGTCTAATGATAGCTCTGTATTTTGCTGTATTCGCCCCAAGGTGTAAGGTTGGCAGAACAGGTGCTGTTTTTGTCCCCCACATTGCTAATCAGGACATGGAGGCTCAGAAAGTTGACAATGCTTAATTTTTCAGGTAGCCTGGGTACCCCTCTTTGTTGTTTAGTAAACTGCTGCTACCTTTTCGCAAAGTAGCAACTTACTTTTAAAAATGGCTTATTGGTTATTTCGTTTAGTGATATTACTATCTCCATTTGAAACAGATCACACCCTGCTTTAAAAGAGTCACTAAGATCGTCTCTTGCCCTGGATTTCTCTTCGTAGTATATTGTGATTTTTTTTTTTTTTTTTTTTTTTTTTTTTTTTTTTTTTTTTTTTTTTTTTTTTTTTTTTGGTGCTGGGGATGGAACTCAGGGCCTTGTGCTTGCAAGGCAAGCACTCTAACCACTCAGCTAAATCCCCAGCACTCTTCGTAGTATATTGTGAAATAACCATGCAGAAGGTAGCATCCCCGTGTGTGGTTCCAAGGCCGCGGTGCAGGAGAAGTAAGACAGGGATGTTAATGTTTATCCTGAGAAGTGTATTGACTCTGCTAGTAAGAAAGGCGTGCAGGAGCCCGGAACTCAGCGCAGGTGGTCAGCTTCCCAGGCAAGCAGAGAAGGACACAGTGTCTGTCTCACTTCCCTCATAGTGCACAGAAGGTTGCTGCCAGCTGCTTTAGGGAAGGTGCATGCGTGCGGTTGGAAAGTGGAGGCCTCGTCTCATCCCGTTTGTCCTTCTTCCTGGCACAATCTCTATGTGGCATCATGAAAACTTTTCTAACCTTCCTTGTGATCCTGACTCCCTTGTTTTATTTTTCCTTTTCTTTCATTTTAGGAATGAGTTAGGAAAAAAAAAATCTGAAAATCAAGACAATTCTGTTGTATAAAATGCCAAGAATAATAGTAATTACAGGTGAAGATTTGAGGTAGATGTGTATACTCACTGTAGCATCCTACCATCTATGTGTGTGCGTGTATATTTAACTTTTTTGAATACTACACAAGAAGTGGTTCTTTTTAACTGTTTGTGTGTGTGTGTTTTGTTTTGTCGGTGGGGGGAGGGTTGTTTGGTGGTGATGGAGCTAGAGATTGAACCCAGTAATTGTTACATCCTCTTATGGAATCCCAAGAGTGTCTCTGAGGAATCGTCAGAACACATTTGAATTGGTTAATAATAAAAGCAGAAACATTTATCTCACACTTACTCTGGTCAGGCACAGAGCCAGCTGCTTCCTGAGTCTCATCTTATTTAATGACATAGGGAAGGCATTGGTATGATCTCCACTTAAAAATGAGGAAATGTAGGCTTAGAAAGCTTAAGTAATTTGCTCAGGTCACATCGCAGATAAATCTCATGGCTGAGATTTGAACCTCAGTATTCTGACTCTGCTAAGACCTTATTTATGTTCTTGAGCATTAGAATGTTTTCATTATCTCACATGACGCGTGCTGTTATGATATAAATATTAAGGAAACTCTGTGTCATTTCAAAAGAATATTAATTTCAGGCCATGGCTGTGTATTTCTTGGTTAACAGAATATCTATCCATCAATGAAGGGGAATGTGTCTCTGCGAGATGGAAATAATAAGTCTAACCATTCCCTCTTACAGAAATCCATGAGAGCTAATTGAATAATGGCCCCATTTCCGCTCTGTGCAGCTGCTGATGGACCTGGGATAAATCTGGTTCTGTTTTCCTGAGGTTAGATTTGACTGTGGCATGACACTTTTCTGTATCTCATCAAGATAACTGTTTGGAAAGCAAAATTTAAAGCATTTGTCCACTTCTTATGGAATATTTTTTCCTTGTTTAGGTAGCCCTGAGTTATTAACTGTCAGGGCAGGTCTCGAATTTCTCCTGTTCTTTCGTTGGCCTAGAATTTTCAGGACTGGTTCTTGACTAGAGGAAAGGACTAAAGCAAGGACAAAAGGAATCTTTTGACTTAGCAGATGGATTTTATATTGGTTAGTAACTTCTTTAAACCATTTGCTCCTGTCACTGTGGGAAACTCTGTGCTTATTTATTCCAAAATCTTGATGGTTTTATTTTAGGCTTTGGCTTTGTTAGGTGTTTGATGAACTGAAAGCAAGTAGAACTCTGGAGAATAAAGAAGAAAAGGGTAGACTGAGGACAGGAGTAGGAGCTGTATAAAGTACAAGGGAAAGTCCATGACCTGAAATTGTGGGGTGACAACCTCCCTGCACACATGGTACATGGCAGCAGACAGGAGCACCCTGAGAATCTTTAATACAATGTTTACATGTGCATTCTTTTAAAAATAGTTCTGGACTTCTTGCACTAAATAAGTGTTTCCTTAGGAATTCAGGCCAGTTGATTAAAACTAAAGCCATTTGTGCGAGTGGTAATTGCAGCCCAGCTGTTGTGTACACAGTGCAGCCCAGCCGGTAAACAGAGCAGAGGTCTCCGCACAGCTGCAGGCTGATGTCATGGTCTGGGGCTGGGCCTGCCACTGTGGATTGTTGGAATAACAGCAGTAAGCCACCCACTCCTCCACCCAACCCACTTTCTTCCTTTCTTCTTTTCCACGCTTTCCATCTGTCCTCCCATCACCTCATGCATGGCGGCTAACAAAATTGCACACTACTGGGGCTTCTCTTTTGCTTTTTTATTAAATAGAGGGAAACAGCCCTATCTGGTGGCTAATATGAAAGGATTTCTGGATATCCTATTTGATTTTAAATAATAAATACAATGTTAGCTTTAGCTAACTGACTTTCCAATGTATACAAACAAAACAATGAGAATGCAATTATGGGATCCTTTCTTTGAAAGTTCCTCATGTATATCCTGTACTAGACCTTTATATGGAAGTAGGCAATCAAAAACTACTTGAGGCTTGGGGATTTAGTGCACGTGGTAAAGCATTTACCTAGTAAGCACGAAGCCCTGAGTTCGAACCTCAGCAAACCCCCCCACCCCGCAAAAAAAAATGTCTGGAACTCAAAAAATACTGGGAACCAACAACTGAAGGCATCAAAAAGCTTTATACTCAGAGAAATGTTGATTTCACATGGCCTTTTCATTTAACACCTTTAGAATTTCAGATATCAGTAACGTAAGAGAAAAAAAGATCCAAGCCTGACTGCAAACTTCTACAATAGATATAATAGACAGCAATAGTCTAGTCTCCCACTGTTGCCCCTGTTGGAGTACCACTTCCACTCTTGCCACCAGAATTTTGTTTGTATCACATGGTTTGTTTAACATTCTGCTAGCCTAATCGAAACCATAGTGATATACACCTTACACCCATTAGGATGACTATTATACAGATTTGAAAAAAATAAAGCCTACTTTGATGAGGATGTGGAAAAGCCTGAACCCACCCTTATTATTACATGGTGCAGCCACTATGCAAGAGAGTATGTGGTCCCTCAAATAATTAAAAATAGAATTAATTACTGTATGATCCGGGAATTCTACTGTTAGATATATATACAAAGAATTGGAAGCAGGGGCCCAAGCAGGTATTTGTGCTCCCAGAATCATAGCAGCATTATCCTCAATGGTGAAATGGTGGGAGCAAACTAGCCATCTGTCAACACATAAATATATTTTAAAATGTGATTTATATGTACAGTGAAATATTATTCAGCCTTACAAAGATGGAAATCCTGACGGATAGATGGACCGTGAAGATATTGTGCTAAGTTAAATAAGCCTGGCAAAAAAGACAAGTACTGTGTGGTTCCATCTATATGGCTTCTCAGAGAAGTCAAATTCATAGAGGATGAGAATAAAATAATGGTTGCTAGAGGCTGAGGGTGTGGGGGTGGGAAATACAGTATATAATCGATACAGTGTTTCAGTCTGTGGGAACTTGGGGGTAAAGGTTCTGGTTATAGATGGTAGCAATGGTTGTACAACAGTGTAAATGTACTGAATTGTGCACTTCAAATTATTAAGACCATAAATTTTAGGTTAGGTCAGTTTTACAAAAAAAATTTTTTTTAAATTAAAAATCTGACCGAACCTTCTGTTCCAGCCTTGCTGGATGTGGACTCCCTTGCTGGATGTGCCCTTCCTGGGGCCAGTGCTGCTGGCTCGCGTCTGTTCAGTTAGGCAGTGAGTCTCCAAGTGAGAGTCCGTCACCTGCTGTCTCAGCCTTGGCACAAGAGGCTGCTTTGAGGGGACAGACAGGACCAGGCTGTACACAGAGAGCTCTGGAGTGCAGACTGCTGACCAAAATCTAGTCCCCCACTGGTACTAGCGCTGTGCTCATGAGCAGATTGTATGCCCTCTCTATGTTAGTTCCGTTGTTGATACCTGTAGAAATCAGATTTTCTCAGGCTCTCTGGAGGGTTAGACAAGATAACAGGCCATGGGGTCCTATTCTGTGCCCGGCGTGGAGTAGTTTTTTATTTGTTTGCTTGTTTACTTGATATGAGTTCCTTTCCCTGTGAGTTAGTCAAATTTCCATTACTTTAACAATCACCAGAGGTAATTAACCTATACACAAAAAAGGTTTATTTTGGCTCACAGGTTTAGGGGCTTTAGTGTATGATCAGGTGTTCCCTTTCTTTGAGCGAGGTAGCACTTCATGGCAGGACTGTGTGGCTAAGCAAAACCCCTTTCATAGTTGAGAAGAGAAAGAGAGAGGAGCCCAGATCCCATAGTCCTCTTTGAGGACACACCCCCATAACCTAAAGACTTCCTAACTAGCCCCCACCTCCAAAAGGCTCCAGAATCTCCCACTGGTGCCATGCTGGGGAGCAAGACTTTATCATCCAAACTATTGCAACCCTTCAATATTTACGGATTTATAAGGCTTCTCTTTTCAGGCATTAATCTTGTCATAATTTTAGTATGTCTTTGTTTATCTCTGAAGGAATAATCGTTTGCAGTAATCTGTAGTGGTTACTTCTATTGCCACTTGGCATGTTCCCAAAGAAACAAACATACCATTATAGGAAATTCATCCCAGGAACCAACTAATTTTATATTCCTTAGAATAATTACTGACCTGAACTACCCTCTTCTCTGCCCTAAAACAATCTTTTGCCTTGTGCAACTCCTGAAATATAGATTCTTTAACAAAAGAGAGGTAAGGATTAATTTGACAGGTTTACCACTAACCATTTTATATTGATCTGTTGGTTGCTCTGGGATGGTGAGAACATAAGGTACCTCAGTTCATGAATGCTTTTGTTTGCAGACACTTTGTTTGGCAAACAGAAGCATTTGGCAAAATTTTGTTTTTGTTTTGCAAACTCTGTATCGAGGGACAAACATGGCTGTGGCCATCTTTCCCACACAAATACAAATGTGGCCATCTTTTCCAAAATTGTGAAACAAATTTAAGTTGGTGAACCAAGGTATCACTGTGTATCCTCCAGGCAGCTACAGTAGCATTTCATTCATCTGTATTTACACGTTGTTGAAGGAGGGCTGGGAAAGTTTGAAGTCAAGTTTCCCAGGAAATTTGAGATCTTCCAGCATGTACTATAGTGTGTGTGTGTGTGTGTGTGTGTGTGTGTGTGTGTATCATTGTGTGTTCTACAATGTGTTATATTATCCATAACTCAGGTTTTAGTAGTGGTGGGGAAGACATAGGATATTCTGATTTTAAATTATATTTATAAAATTACTTTGCCTACTTAAAATAGGTTAACCTTTGTATTCATATTATATTAGACCTTTTAAAATATGCCTTTCCCCTAAAACTTCTATGCTCTTGTGATTCATGTTCAATATGTTATAATGTTTGTTCTTATTACTGTATTTTTTGAAATTGAAATCAGCTCAGATTAAGTACACATGTAAAGTCCATTTGTTTCCTCTATGTGATCATTTCTGCCCCTTCTGTATCTACCCCTGGCTGGCTAGGAATGGATTAACTTGATTTTAGAAATGTCTCAGTCAATCTGAGGCTCCTCTCTTTGTGGCCACTGTACTGACTGCTTACATTGCAAAACGGTGATCTTTACATGGGAACCCAGCTCTTCCTAAATACTTTTCTTACTGTTTGGTAGTCAGGGTTTTTTGGTGTCTTATGGTTTTATGTTTTATGGTTGCTACCAGCACCATTTCCTCTTATTCCCTTCTATGATCCACTTCCATACTATTGTATGTGAAATTCAGGTTGTATCAGTCAGCTTTGTGTTACTGTAATAAAATACCTGATATAACAAGCTTATCAAGATAAAAGGTTATCTTAGCTCACAATCATTGAGGTTCCTCCTCACGATCAGTTGGCCCTGTTGCTTTGGACCTGTAGCAAGCCAGCCCATAATGGCAGGGAAGGAATACACAGATGGAACAGACTGTTTACCTCATAGCTGTAAAATGAAAAAGAGGAGAAGGAAGGGGCCACAGTCTCCTATGTTCCACCCCCCCCCCCAGGGATATGTCCCAATGATGTAAGACCCTCCACTAGGCCCCACCTCTTAAAGGTTCTGCCACTTCCCACAGCACCGTTGCCTGAGGATCAAGCCATGAACACTGAGGCTTTGGGGGACATTTACAACCCAAATGATACCCCTGCTCACTGAGAACTGAGACAGTATTGTGTTTATGACTCTAAAGTCATCACAGCTATGTATGAATATCCTGAATTTAGGACATTGAACACAGGAAATGGCATCGTCCCTTTCCTTTCTCGTCTCTTTTTAGTTGCTGCTTCAACCACCTGTGAGAAATTAGAAAAGGCCAGGAATGAGTTACAAACAGCATATGAAGCGTTTGTCCAGAAGCTAAACCAGCAGCACCAGACGGATCGAACAGAACTGGAGAATCGGCTTAAGGAATTTTACACCGGCGAGTGTGAAAAGCTTCAGAACATTTACATTGAAGAAGCAGAGAAGTATAAGACTCAATTACAAGAGCAGGTCTGTTCCTCAGGAGCAGGAGCATGTGGTCGGTCATGGCTGCTTACTTGAATTCTGACTGCTGTTCACATTTTTTGATGAGGTTTACTTTGTCCTTTAGTTTAATATGTGGAAAAAGTTTCAGCTGAATTTTTTCTTGTGGTCAAAACGATGTACATATGTTGAATGGAAAGGGAGAAGAAAAGAAAGAAAGAAAAGATAAAATTTGGGACAACCTAATGCCACTGTCTAGAAATAATGCCTTTGGGAGTATCCTGGTATTATACTACTAAATCATTCTTTTTAAAAAAAATGGCAATTTTTAAATACCCTTTCCCAACACATACACTAACTAGTATGCTGTAAACGTCTTTTTAATTTCCTAGCTTAGTTTTTCATTTAGCAAATATTTACAGAGTGCCTACTATTTTGATATAGTGATATGACACAGTACTACACTTGATGGGGCAGAGGATATAGTGGTCAGTATGACAAGTGTGGGGCTGAGGCGGCTCTGTCCCTGTGAAACACATCCTCGCTCCTTATGATGGACTTGGCTATTGCCATCGATGAACTCTGCAGAGTGTGTGCTGTGTGTTCCTGGGGAGGACAGCTGGAGAGCTGGCTGCGGCCAGTCCATGTGGGGCTGTGGTTTACATGTGTAGCCTCAGATGCATGCTTTTAAGTAAAGTCTCCTAATGTTGCTGCTTGTTTATTCGACCTGGGACTTTTCCTTTTCCTCATAAACTTTTCTATTCTTTATTTCTTATAGTTTGACAACTTAAATGCTGCCCATGAAACCTCTAAATTAGAAATTGAAGCTAGCCACTCGGAGAAAATAGAATTGCTAAAGCAAGCCTATGAAACCTCCCTTTCAGGCAAGCACCCTTTCTTGCTGTTTAAACATAAAATGATACAATGGAAAAGCTTGATGTTTTCTAAGATGGAAGTGATTCATAACTTTTCCCATCAGAGAATGCCCTGTGGTATTTGTTTGGCGTGCTCTTGGTTTCTTTTTGCATTGTTCATTGTTAATGGGTGACCTTTGCCGCCAAGCAGTCAAATAATAGTTTATTATAAATGCAAGTCTTTTAGGAAATAAGATGAACTTTTAAATATTTGAAAGGCCTTTTGGTGGTGTTGGTGAATGGTGGTTGCTATTTTAAGTTGCTGGGCAGTCGAAGATGTTAGTTTAAATCCTGGCCACATAAAGGGTCCACAGTAAGCATTCTTGCATAGCAGTACTGCTGTGAAATGTAAGTGGCATTTGGTGGATAAAGAACGAACCTTTTGTTATTATCTCACCTCTCATTACCAGAAAGGTTGAAGTGGACGGAAAAGAACAAAAAGCCACTCTGCCAGAACTTAGTCAGCAGTGCAGCTGTAAACTTACATTAAACCAGCTGCATTTTACACAGCAGCACATGGGCGTGTAATAGGAGCTGGCAGTCTGCCTGTTGGCAGGACTTACCAGAAAAACAGAGCTGTGCGAGGTCACAGATGAAGAGATATAAAAGTGACTGGCTCAAGGAAGACATTTAGTGAATATTGTTTTTCCTTCTTCTTGCCAGGAATGGGCTTAATTTTAGACTTCTATTTTGTTCAAGAAATGCAAATTAAGAGTGTGGGGCCTCAGACCACAATTCTGAGGCCAGTGTCTTGAGACCATGCCCTTCATTATGTTTTCTAAGGTCTCTTGGCCTTTGCGGGTCTCAGCACCCCCATTCGTAAGACAGGAACCTTCTCTACCCTCCTCATAGGCCTATTCTGAGAAGAGATTGCTCAGTTTATATAAAAGCCTCAAACAGATGTAAAGTAACACAGTCATAACTTTGTAATCAACTCCTACATGTGTATCCTTCAGCAATGTGGAGTACAATGATCTCATTTAATAATATTGCCTTAAAAAATACCCCTTCTTTCCAGAAATCAAGAAAAGCCATGAAATGGAAAAGAAATCACTTGAGAATTTCCTTTATGAGAAGCAGGAATCATTAGAGGTGGGTGAATCTAAATGGCCCCCCCTTTCCCCAAAAATCATCTTTCTTGATGTCTATATGGTTTGGGTGTATGTTTCTGTGTCTCTTTGTTCTGTTTCTGGTATCTTCTTGTTACCTTACATTCTACACATGTTGTGGTTTGTGTTTTAGAAACAAATCAGTGATCTGAAGAGCGAAAATGATGCTTTAAATGAAAAGCTGAAATCAGAAGAACAAAAAAGAGTATCAAGAGAGAAGGCAAATTTAGTAAGTTGTGTGCTCCTCTGTCACCACTGAGTTTTTCTTCTGCTCAGTTGCCTTTTAGGGTCGATTAAGTGTCCTGCAGCCAGAAAAATAATACAGCTTTGGGGTTTGCAGTCTTGTGCTCTGTGTAGGTGTGTGTTTAATTGGATAAAATAACTTCCATGTTCACTGGTGTCACTCTTTACATCCTAAGAACTGACTTATAAATGAAATCCAATCTAGTTTGATTGGCCTAAGTGAAGACCTATTGGAAAATAAGAAAACTGTCCATCTTTTATATAAAGACTTTATTTTTGTTAGTAACTATTAAACTGTGATGTAATTTACATACCACAAGGTTCATTATTTTATTTTAAAATATATAGTTCAAGCCAGGGGTGGTGGTGCACACATATAATCCCAGCACTAGATGCCCAAGACAGAATTATCATGAGTTCAAGACTAGCCTGGGCTACATTGCAAGACCCTGTCTTAAATGTGTGTGTGTGTGTGTGTGTGTGTGTGTGTGTGTGTGCGTATACACAATTCAGTAGTTGTAGTATATTCATACAGTTGTACATTGGTCAGCAGTATCTAATTCTAGAACATACTTATCATTCCAAAAAGACACCTCAATTCATTAGCATTCACTTCCCACCCCTAGTACCCCAGCACTAAGCAACCAGCAGTCTACCTTCCATGTCTATGAATTTGCTTATTCTGGACATTTCATGAAAAGAATCATATAATCTGTGGCCTCCTGTGATTGTCTCCTTCACTTAGGGAAGTGTCCTCGCGGTTCATCCATGTGGTAGCACGTGTTAGTACATCATTCCTCTTTATGGGTGAATACTGTGTCACTATGGATAATTGTTTCTTTGGCAAAGTACAGATTTTTCTTGTAAGTTCAGCTTTCTCTTATGACTTGTGTCCTTACTCTTGCCCTTTTTTACTGGAGGAGGGTAATATTTTCTTCCTGTTTACGTTTTTAGTGCCACCATTTTCATCCCAAATATTTGTGCTCTGAGACTGCAGAAGCCAAGCTTTTTTGACACTTAAAGCCTGTGGCCAGGTTTCCAAGTCCATTTGTAGAACTCTCAGTGAGACCCTCTTCTGATAATCTGCTTGGACAACCCTCTAGATATTTGGTAAAACTAACTGAGATCATGTTCAAGGAAATTTGAAAACTCTATTCTGGAAGAACCTTAGCAAAAGTCAGTGATTTCAGGAGAAACCTAGACTTACATGCAAAGTGTAAACCTCACTAATGGTCCAGGGACTAAGTTTCAAAGAGCTCCCTATAACACAAAGGGAGCCAGTTTTGAAAAGCTAAGGAGGAAATAGACAGAGGGAGCAGTAATACCCAGTGCCCTGCCCACCTCAGCATAAGAGGCTGTCAAAAAAGAGCACAAAGAAGTGAGATCAGAAGGAGACAGGCTGACAGAGAAACAAGAGGTACAGAAGGTGCGGGCCGTAAATGCTATTATTTAAAAATTGGCAGAGGAAATTATGCTATTTCCCTCCAACAAAAAATGAGGTAAGGTTTGTTATTTTCTATAAATCATATGTAAAAATATTATATGAGGGGCTGGGGACTTAGCTCAGTGGTTCAAGTGCTTGCCGAGCAAGCCCAAGGCCCAGAGTTCAATCCCTGGCACCAAATATATATATATAAAATATGAAATTTTGTAAAGCTTGGAAATGAAGATCTGAATGTTACCCCTGTCCTGACCATTTCTGACTCTACTACCTTTTCTGAGTCATCATTTAACCCACACAACGTGTTTCATTTTTTTTTTTTAAAGGAAGGGGTTTGGATTCTCCCTAAGAATTGGTCCAAGATGGAATCCACTGCCCCAAAGGGTACTTTTGATATCCACAACACTGAATCTTGTCTAAGAAATTCCCTTGTTAAACAGCTTAGCAGTAGATCTCATACTGTTAATTTGTATCAAAATTTTGGATGGTTCAGTTGAATTTCCATCAATTAAACGAGGAGTGAGTGGATATCTCTCCTTTCAAGAATTCTCTTTGGGAGAATCATAGTAGAGTATGTGGGATATGCCATGTAACACTATCATTTTATATTGGGGTGTTAAATATAAAGTGATAGCGTTATGACTGCTCTACGCCAGGCCAACAAAGCACCATCATAAAAAAAAATTCAGACCCAAGACACGATTGCTATTTCAATTGTTTTGTGAGAGAGCTCTATAAATGTAGTGCAGTTCCCTTTCTGATCAGGCACTGGCTCTACTTAGAGAGAACTGTGGTTGCCCTTTGTCCCTCCAAACTCCTTTTGATTGCCTCATCTCCTGTCAGAGCTCTGTTTTGTATTGCAAGCAATAGTTTACTTATTGTTGCCAGTAACACATTTGATGCAACATTTTTTCCATATTACTGATGAGTGATATTTTTTGTTTTCAGTATTATAACCAGATCTTAGCTCTTCATTCTCACCCCTTTCTTTGAAACTACTGTAAGAGGAAGGAAGTTCCTTGTTGCTTGTTTGGCTAACGTCTAAATCCAATCAAGATTCTTTATAGTAAGAATTTGTACTATATGATTTTGTGAAATAAATCAGAACAATGTCTTGCTGTGTTCATTCCAGAAAAACCCTCAGATCATGTATCTGGAGCAGGAACTAGAAAGCCTGAAAGCTGTGTTAGAGATCAAGAATGAGAAACTGCATCAGCAGGATGTCAAGTTAATGAAAATGGAAAAACTGGTAAGTCTCCTTCAAGACAGCAGATCGAGGGTCTTACCAGATGGGGTAATACTTGAGAAATAGGAATTGAAGTTGGCCACTCAGAGCTGTGGACTTGGGTTAGCTGCTACTGAAAGATATTTGAAATCATACAAAAAGTAAAAGTTGCATTTTCTTTTCCAAGTTTGTTCAAATCTGATTTATTGTGGCCTTCTAAGAAACTTTATTTTTCAAGGAACATGTTAAAACAGCATTCAGTTCTTGGGCAAACTATGACAAACAGATCAGCTCATGTTCAGTGATGTGCGAATGTTTACCTGCATAAGAAAAAATTTTAAATAATATAAAATCGACACTTTAACATACCACCAAATCTGGGCAGGTTCCTTATGTCCAGAAAAGTTGCATACATAAGATTATTCTCATGGGAGCAATATAATCGGTCTAAACTCTCATCTTCCAATAAATTAAAATATGATAAAATAATTATGCTTTAATAAGATTAATTAGATGGACAAATAGCAAGCATTGTGAAAACTATGAGTAAAATGTAATTCGCAGCCTGCAGGATGAAGAACTGAAGCGTGTGTGAGGAGCTTGCCGAGCAATGACTCAGATTATCCTGATCGGTTTGGCCTTGACGCCCAGCTGCTGCTAACTGGGACTCTAAGCAATCTGGGGGGCTGGCAAGGCAGCTTCAGTGACCCCAGATCTTGCCAAACTTTGCCCCTGACTGTGCCAACCACCTAGTGCTACTTGCCTTTGCTCCCTCAAGTTATGGGTGACTCAGGGTTGAATAAGTTCCTCTTTCAAACCCAGACCAACCCTGGACAACAGCCTGGACGTCACTCTTGTCTGTTTTGTTTTTTTCACTTGTTTCAGAGTTTGAGGATTTGGTTGAATTTGGTTTTTTTTTTTCTAGAAACTATGACCTGTCTTTGGAGGGAGGTAATGGCCAAGCCCCTCTGTATATGTATATATAAACACTTGATATTATCAGGAAATCTTGTTTTTATTTTTGAGTAACGAAAGGAATTCAGGGTTAGTAATGGGCCCAACCTGGTAGACACACCAGTTGCTGCCAAAGGTCACCCTGTTAGACCTGGTTTGATAGCTCCACTTATCAGTCAAGGAGCAATGACTCAGATTATCCTGTTAATAATTTGTTGCCCCGTATGACATTTATGCATCAAAATGTTCCAGAAGGTCATGTGCAGTAAAACAGACTCTGTTGTGGAAGTAATAATACATTTTAATTTTTTGTTGATCCGTAGTATTTCTGTTTCTTGTCACACCCAAGAGGTACTATGTTAATATCAGTTGGTGTGGCACTGTTCTGTGTATGTACACAAGAATGCATTGCTATGGTGACAGCTGTATCCACTGTTACCTTACTTATTTGTAAGGTCCAGGCCTTTGAAGAAGTTAAGCAAATGAGATTGTCTAAGGAAGAAATGCTGGTGTGAATATGAAAACTAGTTTTGCCAGTAGTCAGTTCTGTGACATTTTCAGCATTTATTCCCTTTTTAAAATATGAAGGATTGGACCAGATAGTATTTTAAAGTCAGTCGCCACCCAGTCTGTAATTCCAGGTTTTCCTACCTCATGTTTTTATTTTGAATTCCTGTATAGTTACTGACCATTTCAAGGTCTCATTTTCTTTTATTCTAGACTTGTTTTCTGGAAAGTTGTTTGAACCGAATGGCTTGTCCTCAGCATTTTCTGGATCCTAGATTGTCTTCGGAATAATAGAGATCTGAACTAGGCACTTTAATCAAAGTAGGGCAGTCACAGCTCTGCAGTGGCAGCACCTTAGGATTAATTCTGACCAGCCTGCAGTGCTGCCTCCCAGATGATAAAACTACCTTTAGCAAGTGGGCTGGGACAGAATCAGTTCTCCCTCGTGTTAAGTGATTGTCTTCAGGGATCTCATCTTTTACCCTCTCACCGATCAGTTTGAGCGCCTTGAAAGTTTAGTGTGGGCAGGAGAACACACGGATTTTGCACTGAGCTGAGGAGAGCAGCCTTCCCTCATGTTCCTTCTTTCATTTGGTGCTATAGCAACTTTGTTGCATTGTACTTTTGTGCGGCCACTCAGAGGTAAATGCTGAAGAGTAACCCTGAAATCTGAAATGTATTTAAGGCCTTATTAAATGGAGCCAAAAACTATGAACTGTTGGCCTATGAGTTTTCATGAGAGTTTTTTTGTTTTTTTTCCTGTTCGTTTGTTTTCTTTCTTTCTGTCTGTCTATCTGTCTTTTAAAACTCGGCACAGGAAGATGCAGTGGTGACAAACTCAGGCTGCTCGGCTGCGGTGTTTGCTGTGCCACCTTAAAAGTGAAAGGCCCAGTGCCCAGGGGTAGGGGCTCCCCAGGGCCAGGTGCCTGGTCTCAGAGGGGTCTAAAAATGTGACCTGGCTGTGGCAGTTTTTAAGCAGCCTGACATAGGTTGTTTTTTTTTTTTTTTTTTAATACATAGTATCTACATGCTCTATTTTGCTGCTTTAGATTCTTTTTTGTTGTGTGTCAGGGTATAAATATCTCAATGTGCTTTTAAATTTCCCTAATTAAAGCTCTCCAGAGTACGCGCATGTCAGGAATATGTCTTTTTTTTTTTGGTGCTGGGGATCGAACTCGGGGCCTTGTGCTTGCCAGGCAGGCACTCTAACCACTGAGCTAAATCCCCAGCCCTAGGAATATGTCTTAAGAAACAAAGGAAATGTATTTTTTTTACTAGTGTGTAATAAAGGTTGGCATTCTTCTTTACACAAGGTGGACAACAACACAGCACTGGTTGACAAACTGAAGCGATTCCAGCAGGAGAATGAGGAATTAAAAGCTCGCATGGACAAGCACATGGCAATTTCAAGGTAAAAATAAACCAGTCCTACTTTTCCTGATGGCCTCCCATCCTTGAACATGTTAGTTTCATGCCACATTCCACCTGGAGATGCAATTGAAGCAGTTGGTTAAAAAAACACTTCCAAAATATCAAAAATGTGGTAGTATCTGTTCGTGCTTTTACCAAAGTGGCCTAGACCAAACTCAGACCTAAGTGAGGGAGCCTTCACCCAGAGTCCCTGCTTCCTGACTGAGAATGTGTTCAAAGAAGGAGCAACACGAAAATAGAAAACATCCCGGGGCTGGAAGTGTGGCTCGGGCAGAGTACTTGCTTAACACACACAGGGCGCTGGGTTTTATCCCCAACACCAATAAATAAATAAGTCTTTTAAAGAAGAAAGGAGCCTCACATACAGGAGACCCTGCTTAACGCTGCTCCACTTAATGCTGTTTCAGTGTTACACGGTTACATAAAAGTATAGTAAATTTGGGGATTTCACTGTCATGCAATGTGCAGCTTCTCAACTTGGTCACCAGGTATCTTGACTTCATCACGTGACATTGCGACAGTCTCGTGGCACGCTGTCATTGCAGTACAAATCAGACCAGACCAACAAACGTATACTTACTATATCATAGTTGATTAGTGATGTAAATATAACATTTTATTTTACTATACTAAATATAACAATTATCTAATTCTAATTTTAAAATGGGTGATTACAAAAAAAAGTAAAGCGACAAGAAAATTGTAAAGCTAGCTAATAAAACAGGATTGGACAATATAAATGTGCAGGATATTGAAGAATTACTGCAAGTTACTGGTGAAAATCTTTTCAATGATGAGCTAAAAGAATTAGTAGAACAAATTCTTTCTCATGAAGATGGCGAAATAAGCGTTTCTGAAGATGAGGATCAAAGGGAATTTTCAACGGATTTCCTAAAAAAAAGTTCCTAGCAACTATAACAGAAATTATGGGTCAGTTTATACAAAATGATCCAAACTTTGAAAGAAGTTCAAAGGAAAGATGCAATATCATTGATGAGATGTCTTGCTATCAACAATTGCTTGCTGAATGGAACCAGAAAAGGCAAACAACATTAGATGGCTTCATTACAAAAAAACAAAAAAAATTTCCAATGAAGAATAACCTTCCTTATCAAAAACATAAATTGATTTTTTTTAATTTTGTAGATTTTTATGAACATTTTGTGAATTAAAATCATTATTAGCCATAAAAATGTATATAATGTAATAAAACAAAGAAAATTGATAAATTTTCTTATTCTTTGTTCTGCTTCGCTTCTCGCCACTATTTGCATGTTTGGATGACCTCGTTTAAGGCTGTTTTGTTTAGCGCTGGGGCTTCTTAGAATGCATTCCCTGAGTTAAGTGGGGTCTCACTGCGTAAGACAGTCACAAAACACAAAGAGTACACGTACAAGTGTCGTGGAGCGGGCTACAAATTGCCCCAAAGGTGCAGCTTTTTTTTTCCCCCCTCTTTTGCTCAGCTTATGCTTCAAGTTTTTGGGTTTAAGATTTGGCTGTCTTTAGCCAGCTTCATACCCATGATGTTCTGCAGGATTCTGTTTTCTCCCACTGGCAGAGGCTTTTGGACTTTCAAATTTAAAATGGTAAAGTTTTTAGCTTAAATTCACACGATTTCTGGCTCTTTTTGTTCAAGGCAACTTTCCACCGAGCAGGCCGTGCTGCAGGAGTCGCTGGAGAAGGAGTCAAAAGTCAACAAGCGACTCTCCATGGAGAATGAGGAACTGCTGTGGAAGCTGCACAACGGGGACCTGTGCAGCCCCAAGAGATCCCCCACGTCCTCAGCTGTCCCTTTTCAGTCACCCAGGAATTCGGGCTCCTTCTCCAGCCCTAACGTTTCACCCAGATGACACTTCCGAAAGCCAAGAGACTCTCTGAGGGCCGTTGGACGCAGGTCTGCAGGGGCGACCCAAATAACCGTCGTGGGAGCAAGAGCTACATTAGCTCGTGTGGAATTTCTGCGGGATAACTGGAAAGCAGCTACCACCAAAATCGGCTACTTAGGAGACTGGAACTCTGGAGGAAGACTTTTGACCGAGTCCAAAAGATTCCTCCAAAAGGATCTCAGAATCGACATGGAACTTGTTGCACAAAGCACTTAAGGAACGAGAGAATCTTGTTCATTGCCTTTTTCACCTAAGCTTAAGGGGGAAATCTCTCAGGGGCCTAATAAGACAAAGATTTATATCCTTTATAACATTCTTCACCACAGATACCTTCTTGTGATTTTTATTTCAGTCTGACTGTGGGTGGGGTATGTGAATGAAATGGATGTGAGAGAGTGTCGTGTGTCTGTGTGTTGAAAGTCAAAAGCTCGATATAGTTGGGTGTGTACTAATCAGATCATAGTCAGTGTACACATTGCAACAAAAGCCATAGAAGAAAAAGCAATAGTTGCTTGAATTAGAATTATCTACCACCAACTCTACTCAACCCTGTGACATGGCGGAGAGAGGGTATGTGACAGGAAAAGCTTTGACTTGTCAATGTCTGTATAGTCTCCACATCTTTTTGGAGTAACTTGTTGGGAGTTTTTCATTGTTCACCCTCATCAATTTAAACTAGCTAGACTTTTCTGTGGGTTGTGTAATCCTAACACTATACTATGACCCATTTTCTCAGGCTACAAGCAAATGTAGAATCCTGGTTTTTCTTTTTAAAAATCTGTATAAAGAAAAAGAGCAGTACTGATGGATTGTTCTGCCTTATTTTTACCTTGAGCTATGCTATCCGTATAGATTTAAACTCTATCTTCTCTCCCATTATCTTTATTTCTCCTTTTCCTTTCTCTACCATACAGAGCCACAAAAGCAAACCTTCTACCTCTTGCCTGTGCCTTTCCAGAGCCAGCTCATTTCCAAGGTGCTGATCTCCTTTTCCAAATAAACTAAGGCCTGGATCTGATACACAAACTTTGGAAGCCTGTAGATAGAATACTGAGAAAGAGGAAGTTATTGGCTAGGACTAAGAAAGATAGGATTCAGCACTTACTGATCAGTAGAAACATCTTGATTAATGCAGTGATGCTGCATTTAAGAGAACAAAACAGTCTGGAAAGATGCTGATAGCTTGAGGGTACTCTCTGAGCACTCCTTGGGGAAGGTAGCAGAATAGCCAGCCTACGAGTGGAAAATGTGGCTTGACAACTCTTCAAGTTACATTTGAACTTCTTTTCAGAACTTCCCTTGTAACCGCCCCCAGTTTAAAACTTTGGGGAAGGTAGAAGGACAACTGTGGCTTTTCCTTTCCTCCCTGCATGTGTCAATCTTGTGATGTCAGTATTTACTAATCTGCATTTGACGACTGTGCAAATGACCCCTCTAGTAAGAAGAGATTAGGAAACTAGAGGTGGGTATTTCAGTCATCAGCTACATGTACATTACATAGCCATTTGATACTCACCATGCATGTTTATTTCAATTAGCAATTGTGTTTGATGTCTTTAACCTCCAGTAGTTCATTACATATGTGACCTTCCATGTTTGCTTCTGATAAGTGGGGACACCGATTCACTGCCAGCTCCTGGAATATCTCTGCTCACACTCCTATGTTGTTCTCAATGACATTAGCCAAAGTTGGGTTTGCCATTCATCCCCTATGCCTGGTAATTTCATGGTATTCCCTGCTATCCTCCATACTATTTAGGTGTCTGGGAAATAAATCTTACAACAATTAGTAAAAATGTCCTCAGAGGATGGGAGACAACAGGACGGAAGATAGGAAACAAAATAGACCGTTTTCGAGATTTATTTAAACCAAATGTTTCATGCAGGATGCAAAATGTTGGCACGTCATAAAAATACAGATGTGTAAACAATGGTAGCTGTGCTCAGTTTGTAGTGATGGAAAGTGTATTTTACTTTGATCAAATAAATAATGCTGGAATATTCAATATAAGAATTGCAGCCTCTGACCTATTTCACTTTCAAGGTATCATTCAGTGTATAGCCAATAGTTAAGATTATGTCTCCAAAGCCATTTCACAGGAATTTCCAATGCAAACCAAGGAATTTGTCATGTGCTGAAATTTGGCTCACAGAGCTAGAGTTAGAGCTGAACTTTTTAAAATTCAAAGACATGTATTTGAGAAATAAATTTTGGCTGGTTTTAACAAGCTATGGCCTAAATATTTTTGCAGGTGGGTCTGGACAAAATTAAATATTTCTTGGCTATCGTGACTCTTCACGGTAACCCACTCTGTCTTATAGACCAGGGTGTGCTTTTTTTTTTTTCCTCTTTTTCTTCCTTTCCTCTTTTGCCAGTTTTTTCCCCTTACCCCTTCATCCCTCACTTTTCAAATAAACTTTTAACACTATTAAAAAAAAAAAGTTAAATATTTCTTAATCAATATATCTATTTTATGTTAAAAGTTAAACTTCTAAAAACATACATAGTTCTTACTGAATAGACTAATCTAAAATTAGGACTTTAAAGTGCATCTGTTTACAAAGAATTAAGTATGCTTAAATTTTTTTGATATCTTTGTAGAATAACTCACATTAGCTTTAAAGTTGCTACTGAAGAAAAGTGATATGTCTAAGCATTTGAATCTTAAGTCACTGCTTGTAAGATAAGTAGTTGAATGAATTATGTGTTAGTACATTTTAAAATTCTGATGTAGTGTGATTGTTACATCAAAGAGAATCCTATGTATTGACTAAAGTATTGCTGCCAACAAGTCTTTCTTGATGTCCTTCAAGCCAACTTAAAAAGGAAGCACTTAACTCATTTTTTATTTTTTACAAAAACTTGCTTGTTTAATAGAAATGATTATATAAAGTTGTCGATGTATATGCTTTTTTAGTATAAAAAACACAGACATAGGTAAGCAATCAAATTACATGCTTTCTGTTAGAAAAGTTAACACTTCTATGAATAGATGGATGACTTCCTTGTAGTTTGGATGTCTGGGTCAGACTCACAGACAAGGGTTGCCACTTGGTACTTGACATCAGCCTCTGGCAAAGCACTAATGAAAAGCCCAAGGCCGATTGTGTACACAAGTGGGCTTTCCATCAATTCATGATACTTCACTTTCCACGTCAGGAAAACTCAACAGTGGTGGCTACTGTAGTCTGTCCTCGGAGATTCTGAGCAGTGCAAATGTAATACCCGGCATCAATGGTCTCAAAGTCTTCAACTGTGATGATGCTCTGGGAGATTCTTGTGGTGTGTCCGAGTCCTCTGTGGATCAGCCTCCAAGTATCTTGAATTGTTACAGGCCTTTCATCCTGTTTAACGACACCCACACATCCTGAAGCAGGAGCAACAAGCTGCTCTAAACAGCTCCCATGCACCCAACACACTGTTCCTTTCAAAGTGCAAAGCTTGTACTTATGTAAGACTATTTGATATGCAGTGCTCATGGGCTCTGGGAGCTTTTACACTGTATAATCATTCAAGGCTGTATTTTTTCCAAGTGGAGTCTTGAATTTCAGGATGCTATTTGGTGATTTCTCTCTGCTCTCCTCTTTAGTAAGCTTATACTTAACACAAGACATATTCTTTTGGAACTCTAAATGGAACTGTTATTGAGCATAAAAACATGGACCAAAGTTTTCACTGCTTGCATCTTTATACTGCATCTCTCCACTTGCATCTCTCCAAGTGGTTTTTATTCACAAAATTTAAAATCAGAAGCCCTAAGCACTCACTGTAAATTAAGAAGAGGTCCCAGTTTTTCTGCCTTGGGAGAGGGAAAGGTACAATTACTACATACCATGGGACTCCAGAGGGAGGGAAGTTGTACTTTGGATAGATAAAATGATACCCTACATGATATGACGTCCCTTTCTAGAAGAAGATGGTCACTTTTGAGACATTTCAGCCAAATTTAGTGATAAAAATGTAGTGTTTTCTGAATCCGTTTAATACAAATATTGTTAACATTTTCTGCTCAAAAAGTACAAATTAACAATGTAAAAAAAATTACCGGCCATCTATTGGAAATCATTAACATCTTCCCAGTGTGGCAACACTTTTTAGTAACAAGTACCTGGTAGTAGGATGCTGGAAGATATTATTCTTCGGGCAAAGGTATTTGCCACTCATTACAGCTCTTAGGTCAGAAGTATACTGGCCACTGAGAAGCAAAATCTCTTCTGGCAACAAAGGGATTGTTCCGTGTTGGTATCAGAGCTGTTTATTTCAATGAGCAGAACAGGCACAAAGGCTAAATATGCTGTAGTTGCTTTTCTGGAAAGTCTATTTTTAAATGATCTCTGGCCTCACAGCACCTTTTTGACAGGGTCTATGTTTATATGCCCACTTGGGTGTCTGCTCAAAGGCCCATCACAAGGCATAGCTTGGATGGACAACATTGTGAAGACACCAAAAGGGGGTGAAATCAGCCTCTAGCAGACCCAGAAGGTCAGGCTGAAGATTGAGGTCCCTACTTCCTCTTTCAGGCCACTGTCCCTTCTTAATTAGGGTTTTGAAAGCAGAAACTGCACATGAAGAGGGTACATTGAGCGAACTGCCAATGAACTAATCTTCATTTTTCTTGTCCTTTAAAAGAAAGCATTTTAAATATACTGAAACATCTTAGAGCAGTAATGGCAAACCTTTTAGAGCTTTTAGTAATAATGAGCAGCCCGCTGCAGCGCACATGCCATAGGTCCCTCACCATTGTCTTGGGTGAAAACAAGCCCTGGCCCCTGCCATAGTCCCACACATTTCTTGCACTTAGGTTATGACCTGTGTCACTGGATGAGAACAAAAATGACTTTAAAAGGCTGCCTGAGGCCAGGTATGGTGCTCACCTTCTGCCCTGGAAAGATCCATCTGAATTCCACCTCAACATCAGGCTCCCCCAGGACAGTGCAGAGCACACTGATGTCATCCCCACCTTTCACTTTGTTTGAGGAGGCCAAGATGGTTGTTGATGGGGGGCCGCTGGGGACTAGAAGTGAGCAAGAGACAGGGAGTGTGAGATGAAATCCACGAGTACAACATTAAGGACAAACCTACGTATGCATCTTCTCTTCAGAGAGAGACGTAACATTTCTGTCTTTCTAACGGCTTCCCGACCAACACCAGGCCAGTGTTAGCCCACTACTCTTGGTGTCCTTTGAAGCTGCCTCTCTGCCTCTCACATGGTCCATAATGGAGTGGTCATCCATGACTCTTAAGGCTAAGGCCACCGTGCTTGTGGTCAGGGCAGGAGGCTAACAGGCTGCCCAGGGGGCATGTGGAAGGAACAAAAAGGTGAGGGGGAAGAGGTATTCAGGAAAAGAGCAAGAAGAACATAACGAAGGCATCAGGAGGGGTAAAGGTGGACAGACAGATGTGTGGCTGTCCATTCTCAGAAAAAAAGAGAAGTCCAAATAAAAAATATGGATAATAAAGATGTTTCCAGAAAGGGCACGAGGTGCTACCTATGTTTGCAGCATGTTTACTTCATAGCATTTCAGAAACATGTTTCTTCATTATTTCTTCATTCACAAATAATTTTTATGGTGGCCTTGAGCATACTTTGCAGTGGAGGGGCAGCCCTAAGCAAATCATGTATGGTTTGTTTAACTTTGTGTCAAGAGCCATGGAGGAGAAGCCCAGAGTGCTCTGAAAGTTTAGAATAGTCAGAACCAGGAGAGTCTTCCTTGAGGAAGCAAAGTTTGAACTAAACTCTGAGCTTAAAAGACTTGGTGAGCTTAAAAGACTTGGATGAGAAAAAGGGGGACTGGCAGGCCGGAAATCCTGGGTGCACAGCCCATCAGGTGAGATAAAGGCCACCCCAAGAGGAGCCAGACCAGGCAGGCGACGGCGATGGAGGCAGGTTAGGGTGTGCACAGCCTCTCAGGCCACATGGAGGATTGTGACTGTGGTTCTAGGAGAGATGGCAACCTATAGGATTGTTTAAACAGAATTATCAACAACCGTGTGGACAATAAGAGAGAAGGACACATTTAAAAAGGCAGGGGTGGGGGACGGAAGGGAGAAGCGGGGAAGAGGAGGGGAACCAAGATACATCATGTACAGGTACAAAATAACCATGCTGAATATGATCATTATGTATACAATGTTCTTGGTTAAAAAAAAAGAAAAAGGCATTCACATTGTCCTAGAAATAGATTTTAATTTGAGCCTTTTTCACAATAAGGGTGGAGAGAAACCATAGGGTCTGAAAATGAAGACTAGAGGATAGAGGGAGAAGGAGGCTGAGCTGGACCTCGAGCCATAGTCCTGCATACTGGGCAAATGTGCTGCCATCACCAAAGGAGAGAATGCAGAAGTGGGCCTGGGATAGCGACACCAAGTTCACTGACGGGCCCAGGGGGGCTGAGGCCTGTGGAGCCCCTAAAGGTAGACATAAGATGAACACGGAAACTTGGTGCTCATGGCTCTGGGCCAAAAATACTAATTCAGGGGCCACTAATATATAGCTATGAAGTGAGGCCATGCATGTGGGTGAGGCTGCCCAGGAAGAGTTCAAGAAGTGAAAAAGAAGGGTGCCCCGGGGAGCCTCAGCATTTAAGAGAAGAAGGCAAAGAGCTGACAGCAGAGTGAGGAAGTTGGCAGGAGGCAGATGGAGCAGGAAAAAGTGGAGCTGGGAGTTGGATACAAGAGCAGTGACTCTGGCTGGATGAGGACAGACACGGCCTGCTGGTTTTAACAGCACTAGAGTCCCTGAGGTCCCTGGCAAGGCTGTTCTGGCGGAAGACAGAGGAGAGAGCCAACAGGAGTGGGCTGAGGAGAGTGGGAGGAACGGAAGCGGAGCCAGGGAATACAGAGAGCTCCTTCGGGAAATTGCTGTGATGAGAGAGATGGCCTTAGCGAAGGGCTGAGGGTGGCCCGAGACAGTGTGTGAGAGTTACCTGATAGCGGGGAGTGGCCATGGCCCACTGAATAAGGCTCACGGCTGGAAGGGGAAGCCTTAAAGAACCCAAATTCTAATTTCAGAGAACAGCTAGCTCTGGGCCACCTAAGAGGCACTGTGGCCGTGGGAAGGACTCTACCCCAGTCACAGACCATCCCCCTTATCAGCGGAAGAGTTCTGAGAGAGGTCAGTTGTCTTGGAGGGACTACAGTACAGGAAGAGAAATCTTGCTCTCCCCTCCAGGGAGCCGGGGCGGGGCTCTCTGCTGAGCAAGTCAAAAGAGAGAGGAGGCCCCAGGGAGGGATCTGTTCACCAGCTGACCCAGTGCCACCAGCTCAGGGTGGAAGAGTCCTGGCAGAGATGGGAGCGTGGGGGATACCAGGAGGTGGAAGCGTCTGCCCGAGTGGCTGGCTACCACCTGCTCCACCAGCAAGGAAATAGAGAAGATTGAGTTTAGAACAAACAGGCTGGGAGGATGGTCCAAGAGGAGCCCAGAGATATAGAGGACTGATCAAAACATAGAGGCAGTATCAGGGCCAGTGGTGGGAGGCCTTGGAGGGAAGGAATAAAGGAGTGTTGGGTCAGAGTCAGGGCAAGAAAGTAGAACATCCTAGAAGTGGTAATGCAGTAGGGAGCCCATCAGAACAGCATTCTGTACTTCTGTATTTCCATCCATAATAGAGAATAGCAGTCCTAGTAGGGACCCATGGGATGTGGCTAAAATCCAGGCACTGGGGCCAGCAGGCTTACCTTCTACATAGAGCAGTTGGTACTTGACAGAGATCTGAGACTTGCCCCCAGCCTCCGCCTTGCAGTAGACCACCCCCTGGTGGTCAGAATGAGGCTGCAGATACACAAAGCCTCTCTTCAAGTCGTAAACAATGTCCGTTCCATTGGCTGGGATTTCTTTGGCAGGGAACTCCCTATGCAGTGTGACCTTGGCTGACAGTACAGTCACTCGACAAGGAACCACAGCCTGTCTGTCCGGATTGAGGTAGACAACATCAAAGTAACTGGGAGAAGGTACAAAGAGTTCTCCTTTCTCTGCAAGGGGGAAGACAGTCTCATTTAGTCTGGAGCCATTAAGAGCACCTTAAGGATTCTTCACACTCATACACAAAGATGAGAGAACTTGCAATGAACTCAGAACACTGGGTCCTTATAAACAGAAAAAACTGGCTTCTTTGTGATTTTGGTTTTTGGAAGATTTTACTTTTGCTAAAGATTGTATGTTGAAGGTCCCCCAAAGTTCGTGTGTTAAAGGCTTGGTCCTCACAGTGACACTACTTTACTGCGTGTTAAAACCTTTCAGAACACATGGGGCCTAGTGGGAGGTCCTGGGGGGTGTGGCTTAAGAGGGGATTGTGTGGTCCAAGTCTCTTCCTGTTTTGCTTCATGGCCATAAGGGGAGTGATTTTGTGCCACTACATGCTCCTGCCATGATGTGCTGCCTTGCCACAGGCCCAACAACCTGGGGCCAATTGATCATGGACCAGAACTTCCAAAACTGTGAGCCAAAATCAATTCTTTCTCTTGATAATTTAATCACCTCAGGTATTTTGTTTTAGTGACACAGAGCTGACTAACACACTTCTCATCTCCTTAAAAGAAACAAAAAAGTTCTTAGTTTAAAGACCCTTCTTCCCTGAGGAAGCAGGGAAGAAGACTGATTTCTTTATGTTAAGAACAGTTTTAAACCTTGGAACAATTCCTGCTTTTATGCAGAGAAATTGGCCCTTTAGATGCAGTCAGTAACTGCCAAATGGGAGACATTTCCCAGCACATTGAGTTCTTCTGAGAAGCCCAGCACTGTGACAGCATCTCACCCTCACCCTGCATCATTCCCAGCCCAGAGGACCTAATGCCTGCCCCGGATAGTGTAAGGGAGTGGAGCAGGGATAGGGAGGAACCTGCTAGTCTCAGGTCTGGCCACGCTTGACCACTATGTGGCTAGGCACCTTCAGCGAACCTCTTACCTCCCCATTTTCCCTCTGAAATGTATCCTGCCAGATCCTTTAAACCCTAGATGGTGGCATTTTTATCCTACAGAAATGGGAGAAAAAAGGACTGACTTACCCATACTACCCTTAAGACTTAGTCAAGGGTCTGGGGTATGCACGTGTGTGTGCGCGTGTATGCATGTGTGTGTGTGCGTGCACATGTGTGTATGTTTATTTGGCACAGCACATTAAATCCATTCTCTTCTGTATCATTCTATGAGAGAGTATTATAGTAATTGCTAAGAGAAATTTTTGGAGCTAATCACACCACATGATACTTGTTAAAGTGTTTCTTTTCTTTTCTTCGTAGTATTTCTGAAACAAGTAATTATTCTTGGTTTTCTCCTCCACTAGCCTTCTATATCACCACTATATGATGTTTTGGGTTGATCACAGTATTCCTGGAAACAACATCAAGTATCTTCATGGGCCAAAGTTCTTTTGCTCCAAGAACCAAGTTCACTAACATGGAAGTTCTTTCTCTTGGCTCTACAATTAGGAAACAGTCTAATTGAGGCTCAGAGTCTCATTGCCAGGCTTCGTATCAACCAGCTTGCATGATTCGTGCTATTTTATGATAATTTGAGTTTCAGGTTCTAGCAAGGGGCATTCTCTATTATACCTAGTGTCCCTTGTCCACACAGAGTATGTCTGTATGGCCTGGGATGTGTTACTTTCTCTGTGCTTCAGCATCCCCATTTGTAAATGGAGAATTTGGAGTAGATAATATTAAAGACATCTTTTTATCAATAACACTTAAGGATTTTATAATTGTAAGACTGTAGATGTAACTTTTGCCTTAAGGACTTAGAACCAGAACCAATGAGCCAAGCCAGAAGAATTAAACAATCTGAATTCCAGACAACAAAAATGGTATCTTACTTCTTGTAGTATGGTTTGTGCTTTGAAATAAGTGACTCTACCAGTTGCTTTAAGGTATTTGCAGGACTGTAGGTATAGCTCCATGGTAAAGTGCTTGCTTAGTATGTACAAAGCCCTGGTTTCTATCTCCGGCATTACACATACACACATACACACACAGAGACTATATGTATTTACTGTCTATGTCCTCTAACCACATGCCTTTGAAACCTGGAGTGAGTTCCATCTACAAAAAAAAAAAAAAAGTGTTGAAATTGAAATTCATTGTTAAAATTAATTATAGGTAAAATATGTCTCTTGTAAATGTGTTTATGCATGAAACATTATTTTGTTTACAAGACACACGGGATTTTACATTTCAAAAAAAATTAAAGTTAATAGTCTATAAACTACTACCTACATTATGGAAAACTCAGTATTTAGTAAAATACTTATTAATGTGGTTTTCTTACATATGAAAATTATTGCTGAAGCCTTGCACACTAAGAGAGCTCCCCTGCCTGTAATGTTCTCAGCCTTGATCATTCTGGGTGGTACTTACATGTGTCTCCTCCCTGAGGACAACTTATTGAGCTGTATACTCAGGATCTGAATATTTTCCTTTATGTATGTTATACTTCAATAGGAAGTGGGAGGAGAAACCCTTCTGAGAGCTTTCTGGATAAAGATGAAGAGGAAATGTATGTGGCAATCACTTAGTCAAACATTGTGCAAATTATTAACAATCCGTCCCCCAAAAGAAGCTTCACAGTGTTTTCAGCCAAATTCTAGGAATGAATGGCAGATGTTCTCTACATGGGTAGCTGAGAAGCATATGTTCTGAAAGAATTAGAGCCAGTAATGGGAACCTCAGCACCTGTGACTGCCCATCTGGGGTTTCCAAACCCACCTGCACTTGGAAGGACAAATTCTCAAACCCTATAATGAAAATCCACCTGGATGCCTGGCTTAGTGGAATTTTAAAAAAGACACGACATATTAAGTCACTTCTGTTTTTGACCCGGTTTCTTAAAAGTCAAAGTAAATCTGTTTTAGTCTTCCTTTGGTTCAAAAAGGACATCGGTAAATTAAGAAAGAGACCTACCTACAAAATTCAAAGAGAACCAATAAATCTACAGTGCTAATCTTGGCAAAAAGTCTTCATTCAGCAGTTTGACATATGGCATCGGTCCTTGTTTGGGATAATGGGCTCTTATTGGTCATAGTTCTTGCCTTTCCTACTGTCACGTTGTAGTATGGTATGCAGAGGGCACATGAGCAATTCTGTGTAGCATATCCCAAAATGAGGATACAAAGGGATTGCCAGTGAGCAACTGAGAATGATTCCCCCAACAGTTCCAGCTAGTGTGTGTCTGTCCATCTATCAGTCTGTTTAATGATTTGTCCTAGAGAGAGTTCAAGCAGTAATAACAGTGGTTCCTAGGTTAGAAAAACAGTTTGATTCCTTACGGACATTACAAGTCACAGAAAACTGGATGAGCCACCTTGACTTTTTGAGTCCCAGTGTCGGCATTATTACTGCATACCATGGGTGAAAAAATAGCTTTTATTTATTTCCTAGTAATGCTGTAGAAGTAAAAGTGAGAAACCTGAGTTTCTTGAATATAGCATGTCCCACTAAAGCTTCTGGCCTGAAAGGACCAATTTGAACAGAAAGGGAAAATACATGAGATGTTATTGAAGCCTTAATTAATGGCAAGGGCATAGGACACTGATGGCGAAACTTTTACAGCTTTCAGTGATAACAAACAGGCCACCGCAACCCATGTGCTGTAGGTTTGCCACCACGGGCATAGGGACATTTGGATCATAGGTATAAGTCACTCTAGATCTGGGGCTGGAGATGGAGCTCAGTGGTAGAAAATGTAGAACACGCACATGCGTGCACACACACACACACACACACACACACACACACACAGTCACTCCATGTCTGAAAGGCATGTGGATTCAGGATGTAGATAGAACTCAAGAAAACTCATGCCCAGAAACCAAGAAAGGATCCTGGCTTCACTTGAACTGCCCTGCACAACAGGACCAGGAGGCAGAATTTGCAAGATTCCTGGAAACTCTCCCTGACCTCTAAACCTTGTTGGAGAGCTTCATCCTCTACCTTCAGAGTTTAGGGAATGCTGCAGAGGACTGAGGCTGTGGGCAGGTGGGCAGGCAGGTAGGGGAGGGGAACCTCAACCCGTATCTGTCAAAAATGCAAGCTCCGTCTTGCAAATGCTCATGTGGCGCCGCCGCAGAAGGAAGAAGAGACCTGCAGGTTTTCAGCCCCCAGGTTAGGGACTGAAACTAGGGCCATGAAAGACACACCATTTGGGAATCCTGCCCCCACCCTCAGCTCCTGCTACTCATAGGAACAAATGCCAGGTCTTTAGCAAAGTCCCCGTGACGGGGAGGTTCCAAAAAGAGCATTGTTCTGAGATCATTGCCATGAAAAGCCAACAGCAGTACTGTCCAATGGAACAGTCCACAGCCGCTAGCCATGTGTCACCACTGAACACTTCCAATGTGGCAAGTGTGACTGAGGAAATGAGTTTTTAATTTTATTTAGTTTCAGTTAATACTCAATGATATTTAAGTAGCCCTATGTGTCCAGAGGCTACCATACTGAACAGTACGGGTGGACACCTTGGAATTAGACAGCTCTGTGTTCAAATCCTGGCACCCCCACTTATTTGCTGTGTGACCTTAGGGATTCGGTTCATCTCTTCAAACCTCAACTTTCCCATATGAAAAAAAGAAATGATGTTCATACTCACCCTGAAGTGTTGTAGGACTTACATGATGTAAGTGCTGTAAAGCATTTAGCCCAGAGCCTAAATAGTGAGGGCTCTTACTATCATTTGCATGCAGTGGAAATCCCAGTTCTGGGCCAAGTCCAGAAGTTCGAAGGGTTCCACTGATGCACTGAGCGCATTACCTGTAAAAAAGATGTAGGTAGAGCCCATTTTGGCCTCATCCCTTCTGCAGATGTAGCCGTTGCAGAGCTGCCCCCAGCAGCTGAATTCACCTGTGTCGGCTGCGGTGGAGTTGACCAGGGTCAGCTGGCCGTAGCGCTCATGCTGCTTCACGCTACAAGTACAAGAGAGGGGAACTCAGGGCAGGTCAGAGCACGGCCGGGCGCCTTCTGGCCGGCACTGTCAACTCCCTTGTCCTCAGATGTTGACACCCTAACGACTTGGAGCAGACTGGTACTCCCCCCGCAGATGGCACAAAGAAAGCAAAGTATGTTTGGGGGAAAATGGTATGTAAGGGGAGGCAGAGATAAAAGCCTTTCCTGGAAGGAAATCATTCATGCCAATTATGTTTTCTAAAGACAGGAAATTCTCTTTGGCCTTAGGACTGGGGTTTCCTTAAGTGAGACACAAGTGCATTAATAACATGGCCACTAAAGCTCAGCCAGAAAGCCTTGAGCTGGTGTTTTTGCTTTCAGCCTTTGTCTCTAATGAATTTTATTAAAAGCAAACAACATGAATAAAAGCACACAAGATTATCCAATATCCAAAATTCTTTTCGTCAATAAGTCTCTGAATAAAAGCTTGGACTCTTAGGGATGCTACATTATCATAATAAAAATAAAATCTTTCTCTAAAGGCAAGATTTCATTGGCTGCTAAGATGCTATTATAATTAGGATCTACAAAGTTCCCGTCAAAAAACTTCATGCATTCAGAGGTGGGGCTTCTGGAAGGTGATGGATCATGGAGGCACTGAATGTGCTGTGAGGAAGTAGAGTCTGGTTAGAAGAAGTGAGTCACTAGCGGGGGTGACCTGGAAAGGTGTATTCTTGTCCCTGGCTTCTCTCTTAACTGCTTCCTGACTACCATGACATGGGCAGCTTCCTCCACCAGAACCTTCCAGCATGCTCCTCATGCTGTGGAGCCAACCGACTGTGAACTGAATCCTCTAGAAACCATAAGTCCAATAAATCTCTCTTCCTTTAAGTTGTGGGTGTGGAGTAGTGACAGGAAAGTGACTAAGACAGATGCCAAGCCCAGTATGCAAGCCACCTCTGGTGGACCTTCAGCTTTTCCTATAGCCACCCTGTTATTTCCTTTATTTTCTCCCTTGTATTTTCATTTTGTTCCCTGGCAATCCTTTTTGAGATGAAGAGAGACATACTGACTATTAAACACTAGTATTGGCCAGTTGTAATTAATTGTACTATAGCATGACAGGAATCTAGACATACCATCCTCGTCCTCACCATGGATACTCTTCTGTGGCTGATGAGTCTCAGCATGTGGAGATGCCAAAATAAATGGCTTTAACCAGAGGATCATCTCGAATATCCAAATGCTTCATTGCTCTGAGCTCCACATACTTTTCCGATGTAGTTGAGATTCTCCTGTTTTATGTTACATTAATATCTATATGGTTACCACTTGAAATTGAGCACATGCAAAATGTCTGTTTGGTGGCTCTTAAACACAGCCCCATCTGGTTCACTGCTGAAGCGCTTGTTGTGGCCACCAGCCCTGCCAAGAGGTGTCTCTGTACTCCCACTCCATCAACTGCCCCCTTCATGCTGAACGGAAATCTCTCCTCCCTCAGGAAGCTCCTAATTACAATAGACTCTCAGGAATCTCCCCCACTTTCTCCTCAGTGAAGTAATGTGCTCCCTTGTTCTCTATCCCTCAGACGCCTCCGGCTTCCTGGTATTGCACTAGATGGTAATAAGGGAAGGGAATGAGCCCTATTTGTTCCACATTCCCTAAGTGACAAATCTGTGCAGAGTACACAGTAAAGATTCCCAAAACAAGAGTGATTTGAAATTGAATTGAACCAGACAGTTGAAAGTAGAAAACACCTGGAAAAGCAGGCATCCAGCTCTCCATTTTGCAGGTGCTGTGGTTTGGATCTAAAATGTCCCTCGCAGGCCCATGTGTTGTATCTATGAACCCCAGCCTGTGACAACTTTGGGAAGTAGTGTGGCCTAGCGGAAGGTCTTCTGGTCATTGTGGGTGTAGGGGAGAGTGAGACGCCCCCCAGGTCTTCCGCATCCTCTTTTTCTGCTTTCCAGCCATGAGGAAAAGGGTTCTCTGTTCCACCGTGATGTGCTGCCACTGACCCAAAGCCACAGGGCCAGTAAGTCACAGCCTGGAACCTCCAAAAGTGTGAGCCAAAATAAATCCTTCTTCTGTTTCTCCAGTAACAGAAAGCTAACCGATACAGCAGATGAAAAGCCGCATCTCAGACACAGAAGTGACATACTGAAACCTACAGCTGCTAAGCAAGTCTCCCTAAGTCACTTGAGTACGTACTGAATACCTGCTCATTGGATAAAAAAGTGCACAGAAAGCACTTCGCGCAATGCTAGGCTCAGTGTATTATCCTAACTCTTTCTAATTACACATACTTTTTGATTAACTATTAGAGATACTACCGTACTATAGCAACGACAGAGAACATACTCACTGTTGGAGACAGCATAACTAATAAAAAATAGTGGACCTTAAGGAAATCACAGTCTGGTTAAGGAGTTAAAATTAATACGCATGGAAAGATCTGAGAATAATTAAAGGAACCCGTATATAAGAATAGAGGAAATTCTGAAAGGGATTCCTCATGTGGGCCAAAGAGACTGGAGGTAGTCTGAGGAGGAAGTGAGACAAGGTGGACGTTTAAAGGTGTGGGCAGGAGAAGAGACTGCAGGACACGGACAGGCAGTAAGTGCAGAGCACTTGCTCAGAAAATCACGAGCCACACCAGGGCCGTGGGACCTGGTCTGCTGTGTTCACTGCTGTGACCCTGGTGTACACTGGGTAGAAGGAACCTAATAGTGACTTGGGGATTTCAGCCATTAATTACAGAATACGACAGAGCAGGGGGTTGGAAGTCATAGACATACTCTTCAGAAAAGCAAGAGGGGTGGATGTTTCACTCACCAAGCAGCAGAGAAAGAAGCACTGGGGTCTGGGCGGGGTGTGGGAGCTGGCTGGGTGTGAGTATGGTCTTATACACACACACAGGTATACACACATTTCATTTGGCAGAGTGAAAGTCTTGAGCAACTAGAAAAAAATCAATTTCAATTTTGAGGATGGAGCTAGATTTCAGGGGCTAAAAAGTGGCCAAAAAAAAAAAAAGAGAGAGAGAGAAAATGATGGTGGAGGTCTCCTCATGTGGACCATGGAATCTGGCCACATACCTGTAGAGCGCAGAACCAGGGTACAAAGCTAGCAGTTAATGAGTGAATTCATTGAGCACCCTCTCTGGTCCCAGCACTTGTTCACATCATAGTGACAGAATGTGTAAGATGCCATTCCTACTGGGAAAGTAATCAGGGCAAGTAAAAGTCTAACACCTGGGAATTACCCTATCACCATCATGAAATCAGCATGCTGTATCTTTAGCAGGATTGGGGGCGGAAGGAAGGAAATGTGCTGGAAAACATTGTGCATTTTTCCACCCCCTCTTCTGTGCGAACCACATAAAACAGGAAACAAATTATTTAGCAGGATTACAGTTTAATGCCTGGATTTAAAGTGTCCATCTCTACTAATGGTCTTGCATAGTCCAAGCAGGAAGTTGCCCAAGGGGTGAAACACAGCCTATGATCTCAATGTGGGAGGCTGAAACTGTGTCATGAAATGAGAAAAGAATTCATTCAGATCTATGAAGTCACTGTCGGTAAAGAAATGCTTCATCCAAAGACTGTTGCTTTCGCTTGTAACCAATGAATACCTTCAAAGATGGAAGAAACGGAGGATGTGAAGTGTGAGTGGAGCGATAAAAGATGCTGTGAACAAAATGCTAGAATACAGTGAAATGAGATCAGTAGAATTCACAGCAACCAGAGAAGTTCTGAATATCCCAACATATCAGCTCATCTCAGGCCGTTTTCTTCCAAACTAGCCTTCTAGCCCCAACCTGCAGAGAACTCACTGATGGACAAGGCCAGGATTCAAAAAGTATTTGTTCACAATTTCAGACTTTGCATATGTGTGTGTGCATGTGTGTGTGTGTGTATGTGTGTGTCTGTGTGTGTGTGTGTGTGTCCTGTTGGCTATCCGGGCCTTTTAGCCATGGAATTCTATTCCCCTCAGTGGGGCTCTGAAGCTTCCTGCATTCATCCAGCACACTCTCTCTTGAAGGTGGTTCAGGAGTCAGGGGATAGCACAAAGGAGGGCGCTGACAGCTCCCATAGTTGGGGACCACTGTGCCTCTCAACTAGGACAACACCCATGTCACAGTGGTGGACTCAGCAAGCCAAGGGCAGGGAGTAAGCTCATGGTAGTAAGATAATTATCCATTAGTTCCATAACTACTTTGTGAGTACAAATTAAATGGGAGGCACTGAGGGGGTGAGGAAGAATACGAAGATGTCTAGAGTGTTCCCTATTCTCAAGTTCCTCTATAGCAAATGCTGTGGGAATTCTGAGTAAGATACTTAGGAAAAGCTCTGAGCTCCAAAGGGTCTTGAGAGACGGGAAGGATTTCAACATGTCCAAATTGAGAGCACACATTCCAGGGGAGGGAACTCTCCTGAGAGGAGACGAAAGGATGTGCACAACGGGGGTCTGACTGGACCGCTGTGAGAGGTGGTGACACCTGAGAGGGGCAGGGTTTGGCCAACAGCTGTCACACCCCTCCCTCTCGCTTCCCTTCACTCCCCCACGCTTACTGGAGGATGGACCAGGACAACTTGCCCCAGTGTCCTCCCACCACCCTGACAGATGTCAGCCTGGTGTCCCTTCCCCACTCCGTCCACTCCAGATGCTGCTGCCTCTTTGAAGAAGCGGTGGGGAAACCACCTCTAGGTTAACATGGCAAAGACCAGGAAAGGATTTGAGCCCTCTGTTAATATCCCCAACCTCCTCAATCCCCAGTAAGCTGTGATGAACACGTCTAGCCCTCCTGAGGAGTCCTTGGTTTTAGCCCCATTATTTTCAGGGAGTCACAACAGCTGTCAATCAAACAGCCACATTTCCCTATTGCCAAACCGACGCCATGGCAGCTGGGGCTGTTTCGGACACCCTACACTGGCTCAAGGAGAAATCTGCCCTGACCATAGCAGTAAAACTAAATCTGGACCAGTCAGTAGACTCAGATTGGAAGGCTTGCACTTAGACCAACTCGGGCCGGTCAGCAGGCCTGGATTTAGACCAATCACAGCCTGCGTTGCCTACATGAGCAGCAGTCTCCATCCAGTTCTCATATTGGGCCAGGAGAGCTCCCTGTTACGCACTGACTCCCTTGTACTGCAGCACAGGTCCTGTTCAATTCAAGCCTCGCCATGGTGGTCCTACAAATCTGCTCATGATTTATTTCTTAGGTAGTGTGGGCTCAGAAGAGCATATAAATCTACTTGAGAATTCTTATTCTGAGTAGTGTGGACAGAGTGGTCACTTTAAAAAAAAAAAGGAGTTATAAACACTAGGGAGTGTTAGAGCTGAAGACTTCTGGAGACCAACAACCAAGGAAGATCAGCAACAGACAGCAGGAACCACCAGAGTTGACTGGTGGCAGCTGACACAGCTGGCATCAACTGGTGGTGGCTGGCAGTAGCAGAAACCAGCAAGTGGCAGAGTTGCCCAGTGGAATCCAGCATTAACTGCTGTTAACCAGCAGCATCAAGGCCCAGAGCTGTGACAGGAAGGGCTGAGGGCCATTGGTGCCCAAAGCACCCTGCCATGAGCAGGGCTGCATATTGTGGATTTAAAGCAAAAGAATCCTCAACTGATTGGTGACATTTAGTTGCCCAGATGGGGCACTTCCTTTTTGAGTGTCCCCAAGTAAAGGACAGACAGTGGTAACAATCAGCATAGACCTGCCTCATGGATGACAAGTGGCCAGCGGCTAAGGTCCTGCCCTGATGTCCCAGGCTGTGTGGCCTTCCCCACCTGAGTGGCACAGAAGACCTCTGCCTTCTGTTCCATAGCTGGCTTCTGTTTCCGTCTCTGCTTTCTTTTTTTCTGTCTCACAACCCATTTTTCTTTCTATTTTCTGGTTTAAATCTTTGGTACTTCAATAGGTTCTCTTATCAGGTGCCCGGCTGGGAAAAATGGTTCCATGATTGTGCATTCTAAATTATTAATTTGGAATTGTGCCTCTTGAGGAATTGACTTATCCTTCCCATAGGGTGTTTCCCTGTAATACTTGAAATTAAAACTTGTCTGAAATTGGAAACAATCTGATTTTAGGTGTACACTAGACACTCACAGTAGGGTACGATGAGGGCATAAGCCCTGCTTGTGTGTCAAGATATTGGCTGGGAGTGCAGAGTGAGATCATGAATAACGTTTTACCCTTGTAGATAGACATCAGCAGGAGGGTGGGTTGGGGCCATGATGAACTCGGCATCATCACCCGGAGTTAATCAAGTGTGAGGCAGGTTGCACCTCTTTAGTCCTTGAGGAAGTACTTCTGTGGTTTGGTTTGGTGCATTTGCTGCAGAAGGACGTGTTGTATGAAGGAACTTTTCCTTTTGGTTGGCTGCTGTAGCTCTCTCATCCTAAGTGGTGGCCAAAGAGGTAGCAAATCCAGGCTTTTTGACACTCAGTCTGGTAGAGGTCCTACCGAACATGGGATTTGTCACTAGGATATCTTTTGACTGATGGATGCAAATTTAGGGAGGAAAGTTTAGAGAAAAAGAGGTTGATCGGTTTGGCTTAATGTAAACTGGGAGATCAGGAAGATCAAGAACACTGGCCAAAGAATGCTTCTCTGTATTGTAATACCATTTCTCAGCCAAATTTGTTCTGTAAAAGCGGTGGGGGGAGTGATAGGAAACCCCTTATGTCTAGATTACTATAAAGCTATTTGTGTGGCCACAGCTTCTAAATCCCCTGGACACAGAACCAGATACAGACAGCCTAACAGACCCCTTTTCCAACTGGCACCTTGCTGGGAACTGTCTGTACCCCCCTCTTGTTGTGTGGGACCCTACAACACCTGGTGTGGGGCCACCTTCTCTGTCTCCTGTGCAACTCTCTTACCGACTCGCATCAGCACCTACCCTGCCCATGCTATCTTTGATGGAATTGAGATCAGGATGCAAAGTCGCACCCCACTTTTTACTCAAGGGAATCTGCTGCCATTCCAGAAAGTGTCAGGTGGGAATGAGGAAGTCTTCAAAGTACATGTTCCCTGTTTAGTGCAGACATGGCTCAGGGTAAAGAGAGGTTAAGTAATGTTTTGAGAATCTTAATAAATTTAGAAATGCATTTATTAAGTTGAGAATAACTTTTGTTCTGACCTGGAGGGATGTGATTGCAGTGTTAACCACTGCTGCACTTCTAAGGAGAAAGGATGTATTCGTAGAATAACTGCTGAAGTAGCTGATAGGTTGGCAGCTAATACTTCAGACCACATTGTCAAGAAGCCTAGAGTACACAGTTCCCATACAGTCTCCATACAGATCCTAGGCGGGACTCTGATCCTGAATGGAACTCTGAAAAGCCTGTCCATAGGGAAAGAAAGAAGCATTTTGTAACTTGCTCCACAAGGAATGGGAAGGTAGTGTCTGGTTAAGCCTATCAGTTATGACAGGGTCAAAGAGGTAACAAAAGAGGGGAATCCTGCTGTATTTTTCAATCATTTGCCAGAGGCTTTCTGGAAGCATACTAACACCAAACCAGAGTTGGCAGAAGGGAGAACTCTGATAGCCATGTATTTGATAATGCAGTCTGCTCCAGATATTAAAAGAAAGTCACAAAAATTTGAGGCAGGACCACAAACCCCATTGTCAATTTTGGTGGAAGAGGTCTTCGAAGTTTATAATAATTGAGACCAGCCAGAAGAGGCAAAGATGGATAAGAGATTAGAGAAAGACTCTGCGTTGGGCTGCTTTAATTCAACTGCTGCCTCAGGGTAACTCAAAAGCCCCTCAAAAGTGTACTCAGCAAGGATTAGGAAGAAACAAGTATGTGTGTTGTTGGAAGGAGGGTCACTGGAAAGGAAAAGGTCCCAACCAATCTAGAAATGGTCAGGCAATAACTCACTTCAACTCCAGAACTGGAAATACTCCCGTGAAAGGGAAATCAACTCTGGGATTGAAGAGGTCCAGGGATCTTCCAGGATCTCGCAATAATCAGAAGCCGTCACCGTCACTCTGGAGGAGACTTGGGTGACCATTGGCACGGCAGGTAAACAAAAGTATCATTTTCTTTTGAACACTAGGACCTTCATTATAAAAACTCTATAGGAATGTTTTGTTTAGCTTATGTAATATATGGGTCACTGAGTTCTATGGCTCTTACTTTGAGCCCCATTACCTGAGTTCAAGCAAGCCTATCAGTTAAAGGGTTCATGGAGGCACTTCAGCGCCTTTCTGGGAAAGGTTGTATTTGGCCACATCTGGATGCTTGGGTTTGTCTGACCTGGGGAAGTCTTATTGTCACTCTTTGTCACTCTGATGCACAGCGGCTAACAGTAAGAGTCCTTACTGAAAGACTAGATGTCCTATGTCAAGTACTCTACTTCTCTAAGTACTTACACATGTTGGCACTGCAATTGCCTGGCTGTCTAAAAACAGAAGCTATAACTGCCTTCCTGGTGGGAACATCTACTAAGTCATCCCTCAGCCAATCTTTGGAAGTACAGACCCCTCACGAGGGTCAAACTATCTTAACGGCAAAAAGATATCAGTGGATGACCAGAGACCCTGTGATCTAGGTGCTATCATTACTTCTATGTTGTCGATAAACAAATTGAAGCCAGAGAGGTTAGGAAACTTTCCAAAGGTTATACAGGAAGTACTGGAGCCACAAGAGAATTGGAAGCTCAGTTTAAATAACTTTCCCAGGGCCACTCAACTAAACCCACATTTTCTGTCTTGAACAGTCCGTGTTGCCTCCATTGGCATAAAACAAAAATGTAAAAGGTAAGGTTAAAAAGTGCAATTAAATATCTTTACTCACCACTCACTTCAAAAGTGAATTGGTTAGTTGCCGGCACATGCAGGGAAACGTGCCAAGAATCAAGGGAGACAAAGGCGCATGCATACTGGGTTGTTCATTTTCAAGTGTGGGTAGAGGGCCTGTGTTTACTCTAAGTGTTGATTTAAGAATGTGTCAGAAAAGAATTGCTCCATGATATTCTGGGAATGGAGCCACATGAACAGAGAACAAATTCTGGGAAACAGACATATTGAAGTTGTCACCACTTACATTTTTTAAAACAAGAAAGAAAAAATATTCATGAGAATTCATAGAGAACCAAATATGCAAACTAAGGAACTTCAAAGTGAATATAGTTCCAATATTTGAAATTAGGTTGGTATCTGTTTGTCTATCTACCTACCTACTATCTATCATGTATCATCTATTTGTCATTTTATCATCTACCATCTATCAATCTACAAAGAGTGACAAAAAATAGTATATGTAAACTAGAAAATGTAATAATGTAAAAGACATATTGCCATTAATCCTCCTCAAAAAATTTCCCCTCACTTGAAATACACTTGTCCCACTTTCTAAAGTACTTCTGGAAATCCTCTTTCATGAGTGTCTTTACTTGTTGTGATCAAAAATATGGCAAATGCTGCTGCCAGATGCCATCCAATTAAAAAGCAGGTCTGTAAAAACATTTTTTATTTTTATTAGTACATGTTTGCAGTACATGAAAATTACAATCATCTTGGAGAGTAGTTAATGTACATACTACAGCTTGTTTCCTTTTTTTAGCCCCCACCCCACCAATTCCCTTGTCCCGTTTAGGCTTGTAAAAATATTACAGTATGTCCTCATGTACCTTATTCACTGGATCTGGTGCCATGTGACTTCTGGCTGTTCCCTAAATTCAATCATGAAATGTAAATTTTTTAATGAATTCAGGACACTGAGGCAGCCATGACAGTGCGGCTGAAGATACTCATGAAAGAGGGTTTCCAGAACTGCTTCAGAAAGTGGCAAGAATGGTGGGGAAAGTTTGAAATTGCCAGGAGCATTCTGAGGAGGATTAATGGCAATATATCTTTTAGTGTAATAATTTTTAAAATTTAAACATCACTGTATCCTTCAATCACATCTCTTATGATCTGTTTATCATCTATTTATTGATCTGTTATCTATCTGCCTCTTCATTTGAGTACTAGCCAAGAAACTAATTCAAACTCTTGTAATATACAATATATATATTCCAACAACCAGTTATGCTAACGTATATGAAATGTGACTCAGGTCTTTCTGCTACAATGATTTATGCTGCTCTTCTGTATTATTGAGAAAGAAGTAACACTCAGCACTCTTGCACTCTCCCACAGGAGATCACATTTGTGATGTCCCTCCAGCTCAGTCCACTTCTCTCTCATTTCTCCAAGTCCTCGGCACTGACTGGACTCTGAGCATCATGCTAGGACATTCCCCTTCCTCCTCCTCCTACCTTTTCAGCCTGCTGACATCATCATTTTTGGCCTCTCTGTCCAGCACACCTGGCTTCCTTATCAAGGGAAATCTCTTCTTCCTTCTCAGAGATATCCCAGATTCTGAGAAAATGAGACATGGATATCCCTTTCACACCCTAAACCCAAACCAACCCTGAAACACCAGAGACTGATCTCACAGCACGTTCATCGGGACACCAGGCATGTCTTAAAATGCACGTAGATTAGCAGTCCGCCCACAGGAACAGATACTTGCTACCTGGATAGCTGCACAATGACAGTAACAGTAGAAAATGGAACAGAATCCAAGAGACCAAGAGATCCAAGACATTTAGTTAAGCCTACTATGGTATAAAAGTCATAATATAGAAAAGTATTCATGATTCATTAAGGGAAAACTTAATCAAAATTGTCTATATATTTTGGTGCAATTTTTTTCATGTAAAAATATACCTACAGTGGGCAAAGTGGCACACTCCTATAATCCCAGCACACTGGGAGGCTGAGGCAGGAGGATTACAAATGTGAGCCCAACCTGAGCAGTTTAGAAATTTAGTAGAACCCTGTCTCAAAAAATAAAAAAAAGCCGTTGATTCAATGGAAGGCCTTGGTTCAATATTCGGTGCTACATTAAATTTAAAAAACCTGGAAGATTTTACACTATACAGTTGACAGTGTATTTCGGAATTTTCAGTGGCCTGCTTCTTTTTTTTGCTTGTCTACAAAGTTTCTAAAACAAATGAGCATGTGTTGTTCTGTAATAAGAAAAAGTATCATAAAAGCCAAAGAAGTTTAACCACATACACAATTGCAGAACAGATGCTCTATAAACATGCTATTATGGGTGGTTCGTGTGTATTTTAAATACGTGGAGGTGACTTACCTCATGTCACCTTTTTAGAATGTGAATTTCCAACAGGCAGGGCCAACAGTAATTCCTTTGGAGGCTTAGAAAAATCCAATATATCATTTTATGCTGATTAATCAAAGTCACACCCATCTGAATATAAAAATAATTAGGAACAAGGCTGACTTTGTTCTCAAACAGATTTCTTACATGTGTGTACCTCCCTAGGCCTTGCCACCTCCCTGCAGCTTAGCCTTGGCCTCCCAAGCTCCCAGATCTTAAGTGAGCCTTGCTTCTTACTTACTGCCCATTCTAATCTTCCCCTGTAGACTAAGGGCAGTATCAGCATTTCTCTGCGGGTAACATGAGAAAAAGATCTCCACACCTGCTTAGCTGAATGCCATGTATTCCAGCAAGAACCAGGGTCCAGAAGAGGAGAGAGGGACAGAAGACAATAGAGCAAGCCTCTGCCACCCTTGCAAGGCAAACAAGCTGTGAATCACTAATGAGACAGCCTGGAGCCACAGTGAGCGCATTATGGTTGAGACAGAATAGTGAGTGCAGGGGCTGTCCAGCCTGCCCCGTTCACCGGGGTCCTGTGAGTTGGCCGTGGAGAGAGGGCCACCACACCTCCCTCTTAGCAGTGTTCTTAGGCACCTGCTCATACTGATGGCACTTTGCTGGCAAATCTGAACGAACATCAGAAATCTAAAGAACCAGACTGCTTTCTTGACAGGGGCATTGGGACTTTGGCTCAAGACCAGCTTACTTTGTTGAAAGTTATAAACTAAGCCTGCCATGGTGGCGCACACCTGTAATTCTGGCACTCTGGGAGGCTGAGGGAGGAGGGTTGTGAGTTTGAGCCCAGCCTGAGCAAGTTGGTGATTTAGCAAGACTCTGGCTCAAAATAAAAGATAAAAATGGGCCAGGAATGTAGCTCAGTGCAAAGGTCTGGGTCCAGTCCCAAGTACCATAACTTAAGACAGCCTCTTACCCTCTGTAGCTCTGACCTGGTCATTTGTAAAAGAGTCCAGGCCAGACCCTTCTTCTTGCCTCTACTTTCCACCTCCCTCCACTTATCATGAACTGAGGAGACATCTACAGAGAGGATGATCAGCATTTCTAGCTGGTTAAGCATCCACACAAGGTTCTATACTGGGGTCTAGGATGACAGCAATAAAAGAAATCATATAAGATGCAGATGTAGCAACTCCCCACCATAACTGTATTCGTTATATATTACAAACATGTACTAATAAAAAAAAATTTTTGAAAGAACTGAGGAAATCCATCACTGAGAATCAGTCTGCCTCCGCCCCTGCACACGGCTGCCTTCTCTCCTCCCCTCTGCCTCCCTGCACTCACACCCAGCTGCAAGCTGTCTTACGTAGTGCCGCAATTGTATCTGCTAGGTCTTTTATCTCACCAGTTCATAAGCTGCTCGTGGTTAGAAGCATTTCTGGTTTTCTTCTCATACGCCTTTCTGACTTTGTGGACTGTCTTTATACATAAAAGTAGGCAGACAACATTTTCGGCAGGCACTCCACTCAGCTGCACACCTCTTAAACACTGACATACTTGCTGTGGTCACCCTTCCTGCTCTTACATGCTAAATTTCTATCATCTGCCTCTTTCCCCAAGATGCCCACCAGCCACGCAATGTATTATGCCCATCCGTGAGCAACCAAGGGAAATACATGCACACAGGCACATTCTCCCACATTCATTTTGGTTGCTACCCAGGGTCCTGTGCCCTCCCTGGTGCCAGCTACCACCTCAAGTCCATAAACAAGAATAGCACTGTTACACTTTCTGACCTCAATGAGGACAGTGAGACACCAAATCTCACTCAGGTTTTAAAAGGCGGGGTAGGGTAAGAAGGGCTTTGGGCAGAAGACAGTCTAGGGAGAAGTCAGGATGGAGCCCCAAAGCCAACCCAGCCAAGAGCTGAAGCGGAAGTCACCAGGCAAGTCCTGGCAACAGCATCCTAAGTCCCCAGGACAGAGCAGACAGGTTGGGAATGCGGGACGGAAGGGGAGATGGGAGGTTCTGGGCAGACTCTTCAGGGCAGTGACAGTGGCTGTACACCTGCAGCTGCTGGGTGACAGGGACGGAGCTTACAAGCGAGCCCAGCACACAGCCTGGAAACAAATTTCTGATTTCGTGGTCTGCTGTTTTGTTTTGTTTTAATTCTCTGTCATTGTACACAGTTACATACCAGCAGACCTAAAACTTACCATTTTATATTTTATCCTTTATTCCATTTTCTTTTGCTCCTTCTTCTGATGTATTTTTCAAAATGGCTTTATTTAAATTGTACATATTGAAATACTTGGTAAAGTGATCGTGCTACCCTGGCTTGGTGGTACATGCCTCTAAACATAGCACTTAGGAGGCTGAGGCAGGAGGATCACAAGTTCAAGGCCAGCTCGGGTAGTATAATGCTATCCTGTCTCAAAAAAAAAACCAAAAGGGCATATACTATGATAACACTAGTTTTCATTTTTTCACATTAACCCCCAGATCTCAACCACATGTACAAATATTTCTTAAAGCAGGATTTCATTAGTGAAATACACACCATCACTTAAAGTTACACCATAAACAATGCTCCACTATGCAATAGTCTCTAAAATTATCATCAAAAGTAGTTTTGTGATATTCCTATAGTGTTTTGGTTTCATGCATTAAATTGACTATATTCTAATTTTCTTATGTCTGAATGCGGTATAATACATCAGGGATAATCAAACCTAGACTTACCAGAATGCTCAAAAAATGAAATGTTTTGCTTACTTAACATTTTTTTTAAAAATAAGAGTGAGCAGAAAACATTTTGTCCACTTTAATGACTGTTCTGAGTTTGGGAATTGCTGGATCTCAGAGTAACTGAGGACTATTAATGTGATTTACAGATTATGGACTGTGTCAGTCAGCTTTCCATCACTGTGACAAAATACCTGACATAATCAGTTTTCAAGAAGGAAAGGTTTATTTTGGCTCACAGTTCCAGAGGTTTCCATCTATGGTTGTTTAGCTCCGTTGCCTTTGGGCCTGTAGTGAGGCTGAACATCATGGTGGGAACAGATGGCAGAGGAAGGTGCTTAACTCATGGCAGCCAGGGAGCAGAGAGAGAAAGGAAAGGTCTAGTCCCCAGTACTCCCTTCAAGTTCACGCCCTCAATGACCTACCTTCCTTCTATGGGCCTCCACCTCCTAAGAATTCCACTGCATACCAGTAGTGATCAAATCTTGGAAACATGGGCCTTTGGGGGACATTCTAGATGCAAATTATAGCGTGGACAACATAGAGTTTGTAGGAAATTGAGCTATGAGTCTAAAACATTTTCTTGAAACAAAATTTCTGAAAAACTCTGTTTCCTTTTGATTTACCTCTTTAGGATCCAACAGTGTGAATAAACTAGCTTGTCATTATTGAGATAGCCAAGCACTTTACTTGCATGATCTCATTCTATTGTGACAACACAAAGAGACTGATTTTATTTTTACCCTCCCCCACCCACATCCAAAACAGAACATAGCTGTGTTTTTTCTAGAACCTGAACACTGTCAGAACATTTTGTACACTAGGAGAAGCCTTGTATCCTGCCACTCCCATCAGTCCATCTCTGGGGATATGTGGAAGTGCCTGGTGCTGGTGCCATGAAGTCTGGGAAGTGAGAGCTCTACCCAGGTTTGGATGGGTTACTTATTTTTAATTTCTGGGATGGAAATTCCCTTCTAGGTGAGTAACTGACTTTGACTACTGCACACATGGACTATTTGCCACTGCATCCTGGACCCCAGCTGCTCCTCCAGGTGAGGATGAAGGCCAGGGAGAGCCACATCATCTTCATTTGTTCTGCTCGGAGAATAAGGAAAAGCCAGCATTGAGGGAAAGCAAGTTTGCAGTTGAAAGCCACTTGGCTGACAATGGAAATGCACTTAAGGCTACTGAACCTATACGTAAAAATGACTAAAATGGTAAGTTTTGTTATGTATATTTTATCAAAATAAATTGGGGAAAGAAAAATACCCTCCTCTCAATATCCTACTGTGGTGTTGTCCACAGTATTTACTGAATCTTGTACAGATTCTCTCTCAGCAGTGGCACTCTGTTTATAAACCCTTCTTAACATCTTTTTCTTTTAAACCGTCCCCCAGACCACTCCTCGCCCAGTAGACTGGCCAGGAGCCACTGTCTGCTTCCTCGGCCCGCCCTCCTTTGTGTTGTCTGTGGGTGGAGGAAGCACTTGCCAACTGCAGCCAAACAAAATTCTGGATTCTTTCCCTTCCTGCTAGAAGTTATTTATTGTTGTTAGAGGAACGAGCCAGCAGAGAGATCTCCTACGCCCCACCCACTCCTCCTCACTTCCAGCTCTTGACTGAAAAATGCCAGCATCCCACCAGACACCACAGAAACATCCTGAAAGGCACTCCCCGGATCCTTCTTCTCCGGGGAGTGCAACCAGGGTACACGACCACGTCAGCCTGGCTTGTTTTCCCTGCTGTGAGGTTGCTAACACCAGCTGAAATCTCTAGCACTGCCTTGGTTCTGCCAGCACTGATTTATTTAAGCTACTGGCCAGGCCATCTCGTCTAAATTCTTTATTTTATTCCCTGGCTTGGCATTGTTTAAGAATTCCCATGCTCTCCTCTGGAAGTGTGTTATGATGAGATCGAAGAAATGAACTATTTCCAGAGAAGATGGAAATGGATCATGTTGATGCCCCAGCAGACCATCAGATGACCTAGAATATTCTTATACTAATATGTTTTATGTCAGCAAAATTTAAAAATTCTTGCAAAGAAGCGGCAGAGACATTATCTTTTTTCCAAAAGGAAATGACATGTACTAACTCTCATGTTGTGGCTTATATACACCTCTACATTTTCTATGTACAGATATTTATCAGGGCTTAAATCAACAGCTTGTAATTGCTAGAGTTCACTAAATTGCTCAACGTAGCTAACGAGACACTCCATGGTCTGCTTATGCTTATCTCCCAGCATCCTCTCTCTTCCCTGTAAACTCCTTCCTCTCCTCTGCCTTTAGCCACCTCGACTTCAGCACACATCCTCAACGTTCCAGATACTATATTTTTTCTTCTCACTTCTAGGTGGTTCCTTCACGCCGTCTCCTCCTGCAATTTTCTTGTCATCTTCTACACCCCCTTTACCTGATTAATTCTCAGCCTTTTAGATATGATCTTGGATGTCCTTCTCTCTAATTGTACTTTTGTTAACAAGCTAACCCTAACCCTAACCCTAAGCACATACACAGCACTATTCAAGTTGCTGACTTAACAGTCTTCTTCTTGTAAGAGTAAACGCCCCATGGATATAGAAGTTGTGTCTATTTCATTCACCCCCACATTAGCATCTACCTCGCACAGGACCGCGCACATAATAGATGCTTCAAAAACATTGTTGAAAGAAAGGGAACAGTCACAAACAGAACATTCAATAAATGGATGCAGCTATTATCAGGAAAAACATCTTTGTTGTTTCTGATCTTAAAGGGAGGAGATAGCTATGTGATCAGTGACAGATCCAGTATGGAACTGAAATCCGAATCAGTTCCAGCACCTGAAAATACAGAATCTTCAACATGTTACTCTTACCCACTGACAAACCGACCAAACTGTTCACAGTAGCCCAGGAGGGCTCAGAGTTAGGGGTGAATTTATCCATCTAGGCACATAAATTGACATCGGCCCACCTTTTTTGTTTGGTTTGTTTTGTTCGTAAATTAAATTTCTTGACAGTTAAGCTGTAACTGGAAACAGTGAGCGCTACGCAGCTCCTAAGAGGATGAAAGCAACATAGCCCCAAGCGTACACTCCTCGCCCCGCTTTGGTTCCCCCGACGTCCCTTCCCGGAGCAGGCAGGCAAGTGGAACACAGATGAAGCCTGCCACCTACCGGGCCTTCTGAGGACGACATGGTTTTGCCAACGCCTTAGCTCTAAAGTATCCCTGGAAAGAAACCAACGCCCTGGATGTGTGGTATATCCTTTTCATTTGTTTTGAATCTTAAATTTGAAATCAGATTTATTTAGCTCGAGTCCAAACCAAAAAAAATAAACAATAAATCTGTTTCCTGAAGCTACCTCTCTCAGGCCACTAGTGACCCAAGATCTAAATTTATCCC